>JAMLFT010004491.1:0-19448 GCA_026544285.1 Pachyrhizus erosus | reverse complement strand
TTCTAATTTTTAATATAAAAATAAATTTATTTTAAAAAATTTCAATCTTATTATAATTAATTTGAGAAAGTGTTTTTTTATGATAACAATGATGATTACAATAAAAATGTTAATATTAATAATATGTAGTAGTAATAATATAAATGTTGGTGGTGTTGTTGGTGGCAATATAATGATAATATTAATAATGATAATAATGTTAGTGGCAATGTAATGATAATACTAATGACAATAATGCAATATTAGTATAGAAATATCAATAATAATGACAATAATATTGATGATAGTGATAACAATGTTGGTAATAACAATAATAATAATTATTGTTTAATATAAAAAAAAAATAAAAAATAAAAATTAAATTCAAATTTTTTATTTTATTTTATAAAAATATATTGGAAATAAATTAAAAAATATTTTAACTTAATTTTTGTCAAATATATTTTATTTTAAAAATTATATTTAAAAACTACAAATTAAAATCTTGTAACCACTTAGAACACGTCCTAAATCATTTGTTTTTCCTTCTGTTATCCACGTTGTGAGAAGAAAAAAAAAACACTATAATGTAGTATGACGTGTGTGTAAAAATAGTACTTAAACGAAACTCAATGAAGAATTTATGATTGTTTTTTCTTTTTAGTAACAAAAAGTCCGTCAAAACAATGGCTGGTGGTGGCCATTCGACTTCGGGCCCAAGGCCGAAATACCATGAATATTTTGTTTTTTCATTCAAAGCCAGCCCTAACACTACGGGCCCATCTATAAAAAAACCATACACAGATGTTTATGAAAAAATTAAAATATTATTTTGAAAAGTTATAAAAATTTGGCTGTAAAAAAAAGTTATAAAAAATTGTCGAAAAAATTAAAAAATTTAATAAAAAATATTTTTTTCTCAAATTCAAATAAATTCCTTGTAATTCTTACAAGTGTCTCCTGTACATGGCAAATGCTTAGAGAATATTATTTATAACAGAAGTTATTAATTGCCTTTGGAAGAAGCATTTGGAGATTAATGGGAACGATATTCTCCGCCTCTGTCATTGTTGGAAGCTTTGGTAAAAGCACTAAAATGAAAAGGACCTGTAATATTGCTTTAGTATCCAAATTGGAGAAAATTATTAACACATTTTTTACACTAATTTTTTAGTACTTTGTCTATTGTTGACTGAAATCACATGCTGGCACACCAACGAAAAACGAGCTCAAGTTAGCTTCCAATGTGGATTCAGCTACAGTCAACATCCCTCTTTTCTTTATGACTTTGCTAACTGCTTACAATAATTTGTAAATAATCTCGTTAGTATTTATTTATATTTAATGTTTGTTTAAGCATCTACAATAGAATTATTAGATAATAAATACTTAACAGATTATAATTTATTAACACAATTAAAGATGTCAAAATTTATTTATTTTTGCCTATTTAAAAACATTTTTTAGATCTATCCCATTATCTCTCACAAAGCACACATTTTCTTTTCTTTCAATGCTTGATTGAAACACGAAACTACTCAAGTTTGTGATGTTAATTAGACGATTCCAACTATTGTAATTCTTTTTAAAAAAAATGTTGAAAAGCACTAAAAACAGGAATGCACAAAACTCTGGCAGTATGTTGAGTGTTGCAGATAGAAAATAATATTTTTGGTTTATTAATACATCTAACATTGCGTCTTTTCTTAGGTGGAACAAAAGCAGTGTAGCCATCAGTGGGTGGAACTCTTAATGAATGGGCTTAGGAACATTTAAAGCAGGACAATCTGGGTACGTACGCGTTTCATGATTGTATCTGCAACAATAGGTTATAGGAGCCTATGTATGTCTAACTATAATACATGGTTTTCCTGTCACTTAAACTTCCTTTTCTTGCTTTAATCTCTTTCATTTCGATTCTTTTGAATAAGACGATCAGAGGCGTCCTATTCCCCCGTTAATTAGGCAACTTATGAAGACAAACACCAAATCCTCTTTGACTCATCACAAACACTCTACCCCATGAAAAAAACAAACAAAACAAAGTTTCTTTCTGCAGTATAAAATTTATATATAAGAATTACCAAACAATGAAAAAAGTATTAAAATGTGAGGAAGCTACTAACAACAATTACGTGCGTTCGTAAATAAGTCGTCTTATTAATAAAAATTAAAATTTATATGTACCCTGTGAAAATAATTACGGTGAGGTTTTATAGTCGGCACTATACTTGAAAAAGATATTCTAGGAGACAATATATATTTATAACTTACCTACCAAGGTACTAACAATTTCACTAAAGTGGTATAATTATTATTTGATATAAATATGTATTATTATTAATTTTTCAATTATATAAAAATGAAGAAATATTTATTGTCTTTTTTGCACCTTTTTACCTAACTCACTTCAAATTAATTAAGTTCAAAAAGTGGCATTTAAATACTAAGCATTCAAGAAAAAAAATGCTCAAGTAGGCAAAATGCATTTGGGAGGAAGTGCATATTTGGAATTGGTTTTTTTCTTCTAAGATTCATTATTTTTATTTTAATAATATAGAAATGATATTTTAAAGAATTTGACTTAAATGAATTGACATAGTAAAGATTTTTTATATTGTTATTCATGAATTGTTATATATAATAAGATTGTTATTTTTATAATTATCATTATAAAGATTATATTTAATATAATTTCTAATTATTTAATAGTGTAAACATATTTATATTGACTGTATATGAAAATTAAACTCTAATTTAAATACACTTTATGTATTTGAAAAAGTATTAAGAATTGCTTAACGCTTGCTTATATTGTTGGATCTAACTCTTTCAAGGTGTGAAATGCATTTTAGACATTAAAGTATAAAGTAATAAGTATAACTATTTTATAAATAATCAATGTTTATATTGCTTATTTCCTTTATTCAATAACAAAAATAAACACCCGTGTTATTCACCTTCAGAAATTGGACATTCCACTCGATGATTGTTCCTATTTTATGAGGGCCTTCAGTTCAAAATGTGGTACTTTGTGAGTTTGCTGGTTGCATATTTTGTTTTTATGTTGGAAAAATTGAAGGTTTACTTTTTATTTTTTGTTCATAACTTTAAAAAAAAAAATCGTTATCGTATTTAGATAATATGTTTGCTAAGGTGTCATCTTTCTTGCTTTTGAAAAAAATTAAAATTTTGAAAATGTGTTTTTTTAAAAGAGATAATGTGTTTAGTTAATTTATTTAGTAGATTAAAAGTCCATGAGAATTTATATCAATTTTAAAAATTTATTTTGTATAATAAGATTGTATTAATTTTTCATCAATTTACAATTTATAAATAAAAAAAATACATGTACAGTAAGAAAATAATTGGCTGT
Organism: Pachyrhizus erosus; assembly: GCA_026544285.1. Lineage (NCBI taxonomy): Eukaryota > Viridiplantae > Streptophyta > Magnoliopsida > Fabales > Fabaceae > Pachyrhizus > Pachyrhizus erosus. The sequence continues at coordinate 16,093 of JAMLFT010004491.1, read as the reverse complement.
AAATATTAAATAGCGTGGCTTGTATTTACGCAATATTGACTAAGCATTTTTTTACAAAAGGAAAAAATAAATAAATCCTCTGTGAAAAATTATACCACCAGCATTTGATAGTATAGCTATGAAAACATAGTCCACAATTAAAAAAAAACACAGAACATGATGAAATTAGATAAATAAATTTAGCTAAAATATTATCAAGTTACTTATCCTCTTTGAGAGTGTACTATAATCTAAAATCAACACTTTGATGAAAATTATTGAACGTTGGTGACATAGATGTGAGTAGGTTCAATCAATATTTTTCAAAACCTTTTGGATATGGCTAAATAGATTCTAATAAGTATGCTTCTAAACTTAAAGTCGCAACAAGATTTATAAAACTTAAATCAGATTAATGGGTCTAACTAATTTAATTGAAAACTATATTAATAGTCAATCTAGTCAACTTACTAGATAAGAGATATAACTAACTCAATATAATTTATAACTATTACATAATCCTTTGATATTAACACGAATGTTGTCCCGTGTAAGAAATTTAATTTTTGTTAATATATCTTGCTTCTTCAAATTTTTCGCAAACCTTCTCTATTTAAAAAACATTCATAAATCAAATTTTTGTATAGTTTAAACTTAATTGTCGTAGGTTTTTAAAAAATCTACTACACTTTGTTGATGTATTCCTTTAGTATATGTAGTGATTATAATTAATATATATACAATATAATTATTATAAAATATTTATAAATTTAATATATATCAATTTATGTGATTCAATTAGTGATTTGTTGGTTTAATTAGTAAATCATTATCTCAATACCCTAATTGAGTCGACGACTAATTTGATTTTTTATAACATTGGTCAAAATTAAATAAACTAAAAGGAATTAGGCAAAAACTTATAATAATTCACCATCATAACTACAGATAAAATGTACCCTTTTGTGAATCATGTGTTTAAGGTTATTTTACTTGCATTTTTGTTAGATTTAGGCCTCACCCCACAATCATTTGCTTAATTTATAATGTTTTTATTGCATTAGGTTAAGTTTATGTGAATTTAAGAGAGATTGCTTGTAGAATGAATTAAATAAGTCATAATTTGAGTTTCAGTAATGAGATTTAGGTGATCTTAGTATTTATAAAAAGTTTAACACTAGTGAACTTTTTATGTAGATTCTTTGATCCAATCTATTATGGATAAAAAAAAATAGTTTAAAAATCAAATTGATGTTTAGTAAAAATAAACTAACATGCATTTTTATTGTGACAAATAATTAAAATTTGCATCTACAGATTTTTACAATAAAGGACTTACCCATTATAAAAGATTTTTGGTCATCCAATAGCTCAACAAACACTTAAAACTAAAAGTCCAACATATTAGTGGGATTCACACAAAGATCAACATCCAAAATTACAAAAATTTGCAATTCAAAATTTGAGTTTGACACGTAATTCATTGGTTGTGAGCACAATTGAAGTGCCTTTGAGATGATAAGAATTAAAATTTGCATAATAAAACCTACTTCGTTCTTAAAATTATCTACTATGTATTATATGATAATTTATTTTGTTATGCATATCCACACTAAAAAAATGAATCGTTTGCTATGAAAGATCATGGATGACGTGGTATGTGTGATGGCTAATATGAGATTGAAAAAGAATAAGGCAGATATGATGACAAAGAATTATGTCATAAAAGATCTTTCTCCATACAATAATTGGATTATGAAAGAGTGCAATGTTCTAAATTCATACTTGGATGGTCCAAACAAAGACGTGCTTAAAGTTGGAGAAGACGATGCAAGCAGTGATCTTAGCAGTATACCTATAAATGATTTGGATGTTCCTTTTGTTAATGAAGACAAAGTAGTTAGAGTGGGAACGAGATTGGCTAATACCAATGAAAATTAAGAGAATATGAAGGATGCATTTGAAGAAGAATTGAATGTTCTCTTAAATAATTAGATTTATAAACTTGAAATGATTTGAACTTTATTTGAATTTATGTTATTTTTATATGATCCGGTTACAATTTTTCAAACCCCTCTTGATCCTAGATTAAATCTTAATTTTGACAATAACAAATATAACTAAATGTGGATTATGTCCAAGACATGATTTATTGTAACATTGTATTTTAGGGTTTGACAACATCATGCTTACACATTGTTTATAAAAAAAAAATGAATCTAACATTGACACTGGTGAGAAGTTGAAACAAATCAAATCTAAAAAATATAATGATAAAGATATCATAAAATTAAATTTCAAAAAATAAAAAAAAAAAAAAGATGAAAGTCAACATGGAGAAAAAGACAACTCACAGTGTAAAAAAGATATAATTCTACAATATAAAAAAAGAAAATAAAAACAAAACTTACAAATATTTGTTTAATACTACAACTTTGCTAGTGTTTCAATTATTTTTATTTCTAAAATTTTTATAAAAATATTGAAATGTATTTTATTTTGATTTTAATTTTGGGGCCATTCTTTGAAACATTTTATTTTATTTGAGAAATATTTCTTTAAAGTTTTGAACTTTTTATTTTGACCGTGCAAAGATTTTTATATTACTACCCTATTAAATTTTATTATGGCACGACTTTAAAGTAATTTTCACAAAATTTATTATTTATATTATATATGATAATTTATAATTAATTAAGAAGGTAAAAAACTTTTATGTTGTTATCAAATTGTAATTAAATTCCTTTTTAAAGTATAACAAAACACAATTTGTATCTTTATATTGAAAACGAAGTTAAAAGGTAGATAGACCAAACAACACCCTAGACATATGATTTTTTGTCAATATTTGTTATGTATAATTTCTTCGATTATGACATATTAGCTACCTGGACCTTTTCCATCCCCATGCCAAGTTGAAAATAACGTTCATTGATAACAATGATATTTCATTTTATTTTGAATTTGGAAGGGCCAAGTTGAAAATCACGTTCATTGATAACAACATATTTCAATAATTAAGATTAACTTAAACACAACTTTTTATTATATTTAACTAATAAAACAATAAATTCTAAAACAGACGAGTCCTAAAATCATTTGATTAACGTGCGAAGAGTGTTATGTTTCTTTAAAATTCCAGCCCAAAATCCCCGTTTTATTTTTTTTGGATAAAGACCCCCAAAAGTATCCCTTTACCTTTAGCAGCCGAATAATTCTCATCAGTTCCCACAATTTCACTAACTTTTAACTCAGGTGACGCTTTTCAGTTCTCCTTTTTTAGTACATTAATTTTCCTTTTATACAATGTTTATTTTATAAAATTTATTTTCATTAATATACATATATTAATGAAAATATTGTAATTATCTTTTACATTGACATCATAACTAATCATTTTCTTAACTGATCATGTATGCATTTGTTATGAGAAAATCATTTCATTTTTATTTTCATTCAGTTCATATAAAAAATAATAATTATATATTTTATCATTTAATTATCTTTATTTTATAAATTTTATAATTTAATTTTTTAACATATTTTATTATTATATTTTTTATTTTTCATATATTTTATCGATGCTGATACGTTTCTAAAAAAATTTACAAAATAACATTATTTTATTATTAATTTTTGTAAAAGAATATTAATTTACTATCAATATGATGATAAGATAAGTAGAAATTAAATATGATCATAAAATATTTTAAAAAATGTTAAATAATAAAGTTTATAAAATAAAAAATGATAATTGAATAAAGTTTCGAGATTATTTGATACTAAAATCTTATTACAATTTAACCCACTCCTAATTAATTTATTATTTATTTGAATTTAATTAATAATAAATATGTATAAAGGTTAACAATCTAACATTCAACCCGTAGCTATATATCCTTGACCCCGAGCAAATTGAAGATGTTAGTTGTAGCACTGTTTTAAAACTAATTATAGCATTTTTTTAAATATATATTTTAAAAATATTTAAAATTAAAATGACTATATTTTTTTATAAATATATTAGTTTTATTAAGTTATTTAAAATTATTAAAAAATATAACATACTTTTACAAAGAAAATAAAAAGTACAGAATAACAGAAAAAAATAATCAGCCTAGAAATTAGGATTTGGAAAACCCGAATTTCTATCTCGTTTTTTTAAAAAAATAAATTGATGGTATGAATTCGGAGATCACAACCCCAGTTTACAACATAAACAAGAAAAATGGTTATTTGTAGAATTAAATGGAAAATCGGGTCAGTTGGAGAAAAAATAAAAAAAATATTGATTAATTGTGGAAAAATAATATTATCGTAGTATATAAAAAATGGCAGTGGACAATAGCCATATTATTTTACTATTTTTTAATTAGTAATGACCAAATGTGAGATTTTGCTTAAGACTTAGTGGTTCCTTTAAATTAGAAAAATGGTGCAGGCATATGATTTGTTGTGCATCAATGGTAAATGATTGAAGTTTGGTTAATTAGATAATATATGTTGTTCAATAGAATTGACTAATAGAAAAGTTGGACAGAATGGCACATGTGAGTGAGCTCTGGATTACGGTGTTTCTACGATAATGGGTGGTATAAATTGACGCATGTGAGTATAAAAAGGGTTTCTCTTCAACACCACCCACTGTTCCTTTTTTTAATACAGAGAACAACAATTCCCCGTAATTGACTTTCTTAACCAGTACTAAAAATAGTGTTTTTTTTTTAGTTTTGATTTTTTAAATTTCTATTTTTTAAAAATTATTATTATTATTTTAGTCTTTATTATTAAATAATAACATTAAATAATATTGTGATAGTAATAATTATATATAATTTTTTTCAATAAACATTTTTAATTTTTTATTTATTTAAAATAATTAATAATATTAAAATAAATAATTTCAATTTAATAAAAAATTATACATTATTATTTTCTTAGATTTTTTAATTACATAAAAAATATAAAATTATCAAAATTATTGTTATATTATTATTTAAAAAATAATAAAAATTAAAATTGAAATAATATTTAATATTAAGGACTAAATAAAAAAATTCAAAATATCAAAATTATTATTTTTTTAAAAAATCAAAATCATAAGAAGAGAAATTTCATAAGTCGAAATTTTTTACTAAGAAAAAATTATATAAGTCCCGTTAGGGCTGCTCCAATAACTAAAATTTATGTTTTAGATCCATCAATAAATAATTATTTATTATTTTAAAAAAATATCACATATGTTAGTTAAAAAAACATACATTACTCTTTTCTTTAAAGTAAGAAAAAGTCTTTTAATTTTTACTTTATACTTCACTTTTTATTTATCCAGTCTGAGTCCCATTATGTAAAATGTGAATCCAATTTATTCAGGCAACAAATAAAAAAGACACCAATGCAAAAATAAAAGGAAAAAAAAGGTTATGTTATACCACTAACTTAACATTTTCCCCAAAGTAACACAATTATGTTGTGTAAAATGTTAATTCACTTAAATACTGAGATTCAAAATAAGTTTTAGAGAGCATCTGTAACTTTTTAAAATTCATTATAACACTTAAACTAAAAGTTAAAAAATATTATTAATTATTAATAAAAATATCTATTGATATTTCAATAAATGCATAATTTGTTATGCATATTAATAAATCATGAATACATCACATAAATTGACATTATTTTTAATTTAAAATTTTAAAATATCATGTCTTTAATTTTTATTTATTTATATATTATTTAACTTATTTATTTTTATTTAACGTGTGACGTCACATTTATATATACACTCTAACAACAACCTCAATTCTATTAAAATATGTAGATTTCTAAAAGCATTGTGGCAATGGTTATTTTTAAAAATCATAATATATAATTACATCATAGCATAAAAATTTAAATAAAGGTTAAATGGATAAAATTGCATTATTTAAATGTAATTTTTTTCTCAATCATACAAGGTTTACTTTGTAATGAAAACTTTCTTATACATCGATAAATTATAAAAATACAGCGTGAGTATGGCAGTTAAATTTAACCGAGGTGTTCATGAACATGTTACACGGGGTTTCGTAATTTATGATAAAAACTTTTATATGCTAACGCAAAAGTTAGTTAGACTTTAATATATGGAGTTATTTAAGACATTTTAATACAAGGATTTTTTTAATACAAGGGTTTTGTACGAGAGACACTTTAATTTGTTCTATTATTTTTTTCTTCAAATAATACTATTAGTATTTTTTTACGAGAAACAATCATTCTGAAGTCGAATAACTTTACTACTTTGTTGCTTAAGAAGTAAAAAAAATTACTAATTTGCTTGGATAGTTTTATAATAGACAAAACTTAAATAACTTGCTTATACTTTGTTATTAATTTTTTTTAAGCAAATAATGATATTTTATTTTTTTATCGATGTAATATTTATGCCCATTTGTTATATAGTAGTATTTTTTGGTAACAGAATATTTTTTTTAAAAAAAATCACTTTATATTTTTTAGTTTTTCATGTATTTTTTCAGTATTTCAAAAAAATGATACGCGTATGTGTGGTTTGCCGACTGACACGATTAACTTTTTATATATGGCCTATATTATCATTATTGTTATTAAAAAAATAAAGTTTAGGTGTAATGTTATATATTTTTTCACACTATTCTACAATTAGAATAAGATTTTTTACTTTAACAACATATAAATAAAAATTCATATTAAAGACTAACCTCGAAATACGAAAGCAAACTTACTATTATAATTAAAGAATAATATAAAAAAGTATCTAAGAAACATATTTTTATATAAAAAAGTCTTATTAGCAAATATCTTTAAAATATTGATTAAAAACTTAACAAATAAAATATGTTTTATGTAAAATAACTGTGAAATTAAATTAATAGTATTAATTAATTAAATATTATACATTTGTATAAAACTGTCCACAAAATTCCGGGAAGTATTAGTTATCTTTTTCATAAAAAAAGGAAAACATTATATGCATGCAATGATGACTAGAACGCGACGAAGACAAAATTATTTATCCATAGTGACGATACAATAAGGTGTACAGAAAAGACATAGTAGGTAGGAGATTAAGAAGGGAAGAGTGTTTGATAAAGAGAAATGAGAGTAGAAAGAAATAAAAAGACGTAAAGTTTATTATTTATTTTTCTATAATTTTATTTATTTATTTTAAATTAAATATTTTTATTTCAATTTTATTTTTACTTATTTCTTTGTTTTTCAATAACACACTCTTGTGTTCTGTGTAATATGGTAAAGGGAGAGTGAAAGTAGAGAAAAAAATTGAATCTTGTTTTTAAAAGTTATTTTTTCTGTAAAAAAATAAAAAAATACATGCATGCAAATGCAATGATGATTAGAAGGCCATGGAGACAGTGTCCAAACGGTGTCCATGTTGAAAATAATCATTTAGGCTGTCGTTATATTTAAGAGGGCGTAGCTACTTCATTTTGGAACCGCCAAACACTCCCCAGTCTTTCGCTTTTTTCCTTTCCCTTCTCCTTATGGACTGACGGTGCATCGGCCTTATAAGATACGAAAAACAAAATTCACAAAAAATAAAATAAAATAAAATAAAATAAAATAAAAGAAGAAGAAGAAAATGTTGGTTCATGTTTGCGGCAGATCAGAGCAGTTGACAAAACAAGTACACATGTTTGTCGTGTGATTGCCGCTTCACCTCAACATTAAATTTCCTCTCCCCACTCTTCCTTCTCTTTTCTTCTGCATAGAAAGGCGATATAATATCATTTTGTCAAATATTACCAAGCTTATACATATTTTGATACAAATTATTTCAGTTTAATTAAGCATATCAAATTTAAATTCCGTATATATAACTGTATAAAATGGGTTCTATTACTCATAACAATTCTTATAAACCAAATTAATGGTGAAGGATGCATTTGGTCTCTTTTAAAAAAAATAAGTCTCAAACATATAAAAAGAAAACAAAAGAGTGATACAAAGAGAGCTCTCAAAAGAAGATTCAAAAGGTTACAAAAAAGAACACTCTTTTTCAAAAAACCAAAAAGCAGTTGAAACCTTGGAGATCCAGAATAGAACAGAACACCCATTAACATTAACTTCCAAAGCCTTCACGATTCACAACACAACACAAACACAAACACTCTCTCCCTGTCTGCTTCTGCCTCCACATATCTCTGTCTCCTTATGTTTCTTCTTCTTCTTCTTCTCCAGCCCATTTGGGTTCACGTCGCTGCAGACCCTCCTGCTTCCGCTCCGGCTTTCTCTCCAGGTATTCATTCATGATTCAATTCTCTCTCTCATCATTTGGATCCTTAATCTCTGCTAAATCATTGGTTTTAGCTAAGATTCTTACCTCTTTGGATTCTCACTACTATTAAAGCAGGGAAGGAGCAGCATCACCTGAATAAGAAAGTGGTAATAACTATCGTCGTAGCCACCACTGCACTCATTTTCAGTTTCTTGTGCTTCTGGATTTATCATACCAAGTATCCAACAAAATCCAAAACCAAAAATGTTCAACTTTCAGGTTTTTATTTATTTTGTTTTGTTTCATTTCTCAGATCATTCCCGTTGTTTATTTGTCAAGAGACAGCTTCAATATCAAATTAATTGTAGATTCTTAAATTTGATTATTTATTTATTTTTCCTTGTTTCGCTTTTGAATGCGAAGATGCAGAGAAGGGGATCACCTTAGCACCTTTTTTGAGTAAATTCAGTTCCATCAAGATTGTTGGCATGAACGGGTCTGTTCCGATAATTGACTACAAGCAAATAGAAAAAACCACCAATAATTTTCAGGAAAGTAACATCTTGGGTGAGGGTGGTTTTGGATGTGTTTACAAGGCTCGCTTGGATCATAACTTGGATGTTGCAGTAAAAAAACTACACTGTGAGACTCAAAATGCTAAGAGAGAATTCGAGGTAATGATCACATATTACTTATTATTCATTTATTGGTTCTCTGTTTTCATTTTTTCTCTCTCCTCTCTATCATGTATTGAATGGTGTGATGAATTTGCAGAACGAGGTGAATTTGTTAAGTAAGATTCAGCATCCGAATATAATTTCCTTACTGGGTTGTAGCATTGATGGTGACACGAGGTTTATTGTTTATGAGCTGATGAAAAATGGATCATTGGAAACCCATTTACATGGTAAAATATTGTATCTCGTGTTTTATTTGCGTGGTAGAGTGTAGAGACACTTAGAATCTGATTTCTTATCCAAAATCTATCAAATCTTGAAAATCGTTTGTAAAATATTTGTTTTAAAAGCCAAGAATCAGAAAAAGGTTAGGATGTGTTTTCTTTTTTCTTCTGAAGATTCAAAGGATAGTATTTAGAAAACACAAACGTGTTCCTGAAGCAAACACTTTCAAATGTGTTTAAAAGACAAATAAAATGTAGAAAACGTAAATGTTACAGCAAACAAACAACGCCTTATTCTCAATGACTAAATTCTTATGGTGTCATTCTTTTCCAAAATCCTATGCTGAAGGACCTTCTCATGGCTCGGCATTGACTTGGCACATGAGGATGAAGATTGCTCTTGACACAGCAAGGTGAACTTCCTTAAATAAGTTTTTAATCTATCTGATGTGTTCTTTGTAATGATATTTACATACCTCTGGTATGCTGACAGAGGATTAGAATATCTGCATGAGCACTGTTACCCTGCAGTGATCCATAGAGATATGAAATCTTCTAATGTTCTCATAGATGCAAACTTCAATGCCAAGGTAAGAAAGTCATATTAGATTTGCTATAAAAATATTTTTATTTCCATTTTCTATTACCAATTGTTTTCATCTTTTAATGTATTCACCTAAGCTTCTTATGTGATGGCATGCACGTACTTATTGGTGGTGGATTCAGCTGTCTGATTTTGGTCTTGCCATAACTGATGGGTCCCAAAGCAAGAAGAACATTAAACTATCGGGTACCTTGGGATACGTGGCACCAGAGTATCTTCTAGATGGTATGCCAACTAAACTTGTTATCATTATACGGCATCTGCATTGGTTTAACAGGTTGCTAGATGTTTAATGAATTGTTAAGCTTTTAGCAAACCAGATCCAAGAAATTGTTTCTTTTAATCCTCGTTGATTTAAATGACGTCACTAGTTTTGGGTGGGTTTGAAACATATGACCTGTGCTTCTTGTTTCCATCTTGGACATGTAATCGTATACCTGCCCGGATGACATGTCATGTTTATACATTATTTAAATTGACTGATAAAAATTGAGTACGTATATAACAAATTTTGAAGTTAATTACAATCTCGTGCTTTTATTTTGTAACCAATGGTTATTATTACATTTTATCCCGTCAAGTGTATGTCTCTTACTTTAGGGGTGGAAATTGATTCTTGTCTGAAAAAAAGGGAAACATCGGAAGGTTTTAGTTTTACTCAGGGGGAACACTTTCTTCTATTCATTTGAAAACCTGAGATGATTTAGTGACGGCTCTAATATGTTTTAACTGTTCAGAGGGTTTTCATTTCAATTCAAGTACATATTATTCCTTTAGATGTGGATGATATGGGTCACTTTTCCAATAATTTTTTAATATTATCATGGAGAAATTGTCTGGATTCATACCAAAGCAAGTACATGTACCAACGGGATCGACTCATCTCTACCAAAACTTCTAGAATTAATCATTGAGGAGGTTGCAATTCAATTATTTTACAGGTAAATTAAGTGACAAAAGTGATGTGTATGCTTTTGGGGTTGTGCTATTGGAGCTCCTACTAGGAAGGAAGCCAGTGGAAAAACTGGCACCAGCTCAATGCCAATCTATTGTCACATGGGTATGGACTACTTTTGATTTCATGAAATCAAAATTCAATTGGGTTGCACCCGAAAGTATGGAAAATAACGTAAGGTACATAACTATTTATGATTGCAGGCCATGCCACAGCTCACGGACAGATCCAAGCTTCCAAACATTGTGGATCCAGTGATTAAGAATACAATGGATCTCAAACACCTATACCAGGTTTGTGATCGTGGAAGACAAAACTCAACAAATTTCCCACTTTTATATTACCAATGATGCTGCTAGTACTAAGTAATTTACTTTCCCAAACTTAACAATGGGTTTTGTACTTTGTAGGTTGCTGCTGTAGCTGTGTTGTGCGTGCAACCTGAGCCTAGTTACCGCCCACTGATCACAGATGTTCTTCACTCACTTATCCCTCTTGTTCCCATTGAGCTTGGAGGAACACTAAGAGTTTCACAAGTAATTTGATACACGCTAGACAGCGTGAAACAAGGACATGATTTGCGATTATGATGCTGTCAAAACAGATTCGTTTTCCCAATTACTCGAAATTACAGATAGATTCACGTCAAACTATAAGGACATTCGTTCGAGAAGGATGTTTAGCTTAAATAGCGGAGAAGAGCATTAGATTGTTAATTACAAATGTAAAGAAGAAATTAGTTTCACTTTGATGAGGGGAAATTGTGTATAGAGTATTGAATTTATATAAAATTGGTTCTGATTACATAAAGCAAAAATCTTACTAGTAACCTTTTAAGTCAATCATATATACAATCATACATACAAAATATTGTGGTGAGAAATCAGAAGTGGTAAAAAGTAGTGGTTCGGCATATTCTGTGCTTTCTTCCCAAGCCCAAGTTCTTGCTCACGATAGACAAATTAGGGTAAGGCATTGGAGGTCTAGCATGATAAATAGTCCAAATGATTAAGATATGAAAATTGATTTTGATTAAAATTAATTAAGATGTAATTTTTGTTGAAATGTTTTTATTATAAAATTAAATTAGAAGTAAAATTTAGTATAAAATTAAGTATGTAAAAAATTATTTAAAATTGATTTTAAATTTATAATAAAATTTTCAACGTAAAATAAAAAACGCAGTGATTAACTAATTGCGTTAGAGCACATCATTTACTATCCATGTGATCTTTATTGGGGTTGACAAATAAGGCAACCAGTACTTAGTCCTACTACAGAATGATGTCTTTATGCAACATTCATTTATTAGAGAGTTTTTAGTTTTACCGAGATAACTTCTAACCTAATTGGATGATCCCTCTACAAGCGTGATCATCTAACTTTACAATAATTTAACTCTATTCAATATAATTATAGTACCGTTTAATTTAAGGTTTAAAGTCCATCTTATCAGTGAGATGAACTGTATTTTTTCTCAATTAAAACCTTGGAAGCAAGTTAGAAGTAACAAGGGTTAAAAAGTACGTTAATATTTTATAATTAAGTGGGGAGGGGAGAATCAAAACAAGGACCAGTAGAAAGTAAAGAACGTCTACATGTCTGGAGAGAGTCGAGATAATGTCATAATAAACGGTGGTGAAACTCATTGATGGTTCCCAGTAGAATTAACTGACAAATCGAAATACATAATCATCCAGTTGTTGATGTAGACAGTTTTTTCAAAAAACAAAAATACTGGTAGATGTACAGAGTATTTTTAGTTTTTTTACCGAGGCATATATTGCCCAGATCAAAATGAATACCATGAGTCAATTTTCTGGCAACTGGGCATCTCACTGGTTAAAAAAAAAAACTAAACCCTTCTGAAGAACTTGAAATTTGATTGCTGAAAAAATATTTTCAAATACATTCAATATCCTATGTTTGAATATTTTAAAAATCTTATGGAAGGTAATAATTAAAATTCCAATATTTCATTAAATTTCATAGAGACGTTTATCAAAATAAATTTATTGAATTAAGTGCTTAGTTGAAAAATAAATTAATCAAGTTATTTATCTAAACATTCCTAAAATGTTAAACTCTAATTTCATTTTTCTTATAGAATGTATTATTTTTATTTAATAAATATTTTTCTTATCAACACTTTCACTCATGCATTTAATGGTATTATTAATTATTTTAATATTTTTAATAATAAATTATTATTATTATATAAATATTAATATATTATCATTAAGTCGAAGTGTTAAATTGAATTAGAATATGATAGATCAACATGGTTCATCATAAATTTAAGTTGAGTTGGATTCAATTATTATTATTATGCTAATATATAGTAATTTAGATTATTTTTTAATTTACTTTAATGATGATATTAAATGGTTAAATAATATTATTTATGGGTGTTTGTGATATGATTTGATTTGGTTTTTAAAATAAAAGTTGTCTGGATTAGACATAAAATTGATATGTGGTTCAATTTAAAAATAACATTAAATTTGAACCAAATCAAATCAGTTTTTTGCGATTTGCTTTGATTCAGTTTGATAATTTTTTTAACTTATTAATAAAATATTAAATATAATAGCTAAAATTACATTATTATTATGCATTGTTGATTTAAAAAATAATTTTTTCTTGTCTCTATTTAAAATATTTTAATTAAAAAATAATACTTTTATATTATTATTTTGCATCATTCTTTACAATGTTTGTATACTCTTTTTGTAATATATAAAAGTAAATAATAAATTTCAATTATAAAATAGAGAATGTTATAAATTATTTTAATATTTATTATTAATAGAATAACAAGAATAATATATTACAAACATCTTATTGAAAATAACTAAATTATAGATGACATGTTATAACTATTAAAATTTAAAATAATACTATGTAATATTCAATGTCTATTGAATATTAGTACAATGTGCGGTTTAATTTGGATTGATTTGATCTTGGATACATTGTCTAAATTTTGAATTAAACAAATTGATTATGCAAAACAACAATTCAACAAAAAAAAAAATAAAAAAAAATAGTTTTTAGTCATTTGTAGTTTTTTTTTTATCAATTTGGATTTGAACAGCCCTAGTGTCATTTACACCATTTTATTCGATTTTGATTGTACTTTCTATTTATCATTGAAATCATTAATAACTTAATATTTAAATATTGTAGTTTCTCCTATTATTTGTATTATTGTTTAAATTATTCAAATTACTAGATGTTTTAATGTATAAAATTTTATATTTAAAAAATAAAAATGTTATTCAATTTATTATTTTTTCCAACTTTTATTTTTTAAAATATGATAAGTCAACTTGTGTAACCAACCAACTTGTGGTGGGTAAGGTCAATTAAAATTTTCATGACTTACTAGCAAGTAAGTTGGACTGAATTAACTTGTCTAAATTCTCAACTTGTGATAAACATATTGACTCGTTTTAATACTTTTACAGTGTTAGCATTAAACATTTAATGATTTTAGTAATTTATTTCTAAAATAAATTTATTAATATATTATTATTATTATTATTATTATATAATTAATTTTTACTATTTTTTCTCAAAAAATATTATTTGTACAACAATATTATACTACAAATTGTATAATAACAATAATAAAACAGTGAGAGGAGAAAGGTATATGAGATTTAATCAAGAAATGGAAGGGAGAGAACAATAAAAAACTAGTGATATATAATTTGATGTATGAATAATATAAATTTTTCTTTCTTTTATTACCTAACACAAATTAAATGAGGTCATTAGTTAGTTTAGTTTTGTAAATTTTTGCTTTTGTAACCATGTAAATTTCTTGTATATATCTTGTTGATAATTATGACATTGATGGGTCTGTAATTGAAACCAAATAATGAAGTAGATTTTTATATCATCTGGTTCTGTAATGTATATAAAAAATACAAGCTTGATTAAACTTTAGATTTTTTAAGTATTATAATTATGTGTTATTGTTCTTTCATATTCTACTTGTACAAACTGTGTTGTTCATATTATAATCATGTTATTTTGATTCATTCATTAGTTTTTTTTTATCAAAAATTTAATAAAATTTATTTTGACATTAGATTATGACATGTTGTCAATGTGAAAGTTAAGATGTTATCTAAAACATATCCTAATGTGACTTAATTACATGTTTTGATCTCTTAAACATCCCAATTACAAGGGATCGAAAGTGCAATTAAGTCACACTAGCACACAACACATTAATTGTCATGCTACCATACAATGTCATATGAGCAACATTTGGTAAATGTTTTACAAAAAATTAATAGAAATACTAAATTTGAACAATTGTGATACCTTAATGACCTAATTTAAGTAATTATAATTTAATAGTCAAAATCACACAATTATGATATTTAAAGAATTAAAAGTAAAATTAAATCAACGATATATTATGAGCCAATGTGTTTTTAGTTTATTCTTCTTATTTTTTTATTTTTTATTTTATAATAAAAAATATTTTTATTTATTTGTGACTTCAAAGTCTAAAGTAATATTAATTATAATTTTTTTCTATTAAACCCATATTAAAAGTCTAAAATAATATTTCAAAGTCAAATAATGACAAATCATTTTAAGTACGACTTTTAAAATATTGTTATAAAAGTTAATTATTTGACAAAATGTGTTCTTATTAATTTTTACTGGAACAATCATATATGAGATTCATCTTAATGGTATTTTGTGTGCTTTGTGCACTTACTAGATAAAACCCGATTATTTGATATTAATTAATGGTTGTTGATTCATATTTTCCTCACACTCAATGTTCTAGAATTTCATTCTCTTTCCTTATTTGTTAACAAATGATGGCTCTTAATGCTGTGGAAGGACTCCACGAATTTAACAAAGAAAACTAGTTATTGTAAATAAATATTAAAATTTTTGAAACTAACAAATTAGTTCATTATTAATATGTTGTCATATTAGTTAATGGAGTTGTTTCAAAAATTGGACTGAATTAACGGGGTCAATTAGTCTAATCAAAAGCAGTCTAATGATTGATTGTTAACAGAAAAGAATCGAAACATTTTTAAATTAGTGAGAATTAGTCAACAAATTAAACTGGTAAAAAGTTAGCAAAAATTAACGAAAAATTTATCTAGTTGATAATTTTAATTTTTCTATTTTTATTTTTACCTTTTTAATATTTTTTCAATCTAATAAAAATATTTTTAAGACAAATAAAAAAACATATATAAAGATTTCACATAAATATCGATTATTTTGTCAATTGTTATTGGTTCTTACCATATAAAATATATAATTTAGTCATTTATATTAATTTATAATTTTTTATGTTATAATTTTTCATAATTTTATATTATTTTATTATTTAAAATAATATTAAAAACA
>JAMLFT010004490.1:0-19448 GCA_026544285.1 Pachyrhizus erosus | reverse complement strand
TAATTTTTTATCATATAATAGACATAAAATATTTACTAGTTGTGTTGATAATTAATTTTTGTTAAAAAATTATTAATTATATGTCAATTTTAAAAAAAATGTTTAAAGAATCTGAATTTAGCTTGATTCGAATCAACATAATGTTAATTATGTTATGGGTTAAATTATGAAAATTAATTTTAGTACTTCTTCTAAGTTATGGATTAAATTAGTGTATATTGATAATATAATATAAATATTACAAAATAGTCAATACACGAATCATTATAAAAGTTAAACTTTAAATGTTGTGACTATGACAGCAAAACTTTTTCATGATATGACTATAGAAAACGAAAACGATAATATATATTACTATATAAAGGTATGATGCATTAAAATTTAAAACATTATTGTTTAATTAAATATTATTAAATTAATAGATAAACTTGACTGCCATGTAATCATAGCCATCATAAAGATTTTGGTGATGGACGAATATACCATTAGAATGAAAATATTAATAATTACTTGTGGAATTTAAAATCTAAATTAAATATATCATACTTGTAATATTTTTATTGTAATGTGAAAAAGACAAAAAAAAAAAAAAGAAAGGTGGCAATCACTTAAACAGGCCTGAAAAGGCCCAGATACTTTAAGTAAGACCCAGTATAAGCTTCTGGAATCCACGTCAGAAGAGTGACCATTTCTTTACACGTGAAAACATTTTAATTGTATTTGCATATATTTTGTGTTTATTGGTTATACTTTGTTTATAATTTAAAATTCAGGGAACGTGGTTTAGATCTACGGAAAATTAAAGAGCCAACGTAAGTAGAGCTTTAATTTTTTATACAAAAAGTCACTCTTTTGTGCTTTTAATTAGCAGAAAACTTGAGGGCTGAGAAAAAACCACACCGATTTGTTTGTTTCAATCAAATTTTAAAAGTAAGAACTTGAGGTTGTTTTCGGATTCAAATTCATGACTGTTAAAAATTACAATGAAAATCATAAAGTGAAATATGTCATTTTTGTTTTCTTTGATTGGGAGAAAAAAAAATCAGAATAGATAAAAATATAAAAGACAAAATTAGAAAAAAGAAAAATAAAATAAAATGTTGAATTATTTAATTTAAAAAAAAATGAGAAATAAGATTAAAAAAAAAAGAAGTAAGTTGTTCGATCAAGAATGTCTATTTTACCAAATCGAAAATCCACCCATGAGTTGAAATGTTCCATTTAGAAGTCCAATGACACAAATATAAATAACACGTTATTCCCACAAAGACAAAATTGTGAGATCCATTAAAAGTAAAATTAATTTCACGAGAAATTCATATTACCAAACCTTCCGTATAAATTCCGTCATCATCCACTTTTTTCTAAATCACTGTCTCTAGAAAAAGTGTTTAGGCGCTCATAATTCCATATTATTAGAATCAGATAGTCAAATTATAAAATAATTTAATTTTTAGATATGCAGTTGTGTTAATTTGTTACTCATGATGTTTTTATCTGATTCAAACATGATTATTTTTAATGGAGAATAATTGTGGGTTAAATAAAAAATAATAATGATTTAAAAAAAAAGAAGTTATGATGACATGGTCTAATTAGCCATTGACTTTTGAATTTGTCAGATTCATGAAGTAATAATAACGACGT
Source organism: Pachyrhizus erosus (assembly GCA_026544285.1). Lineage (NCBI taxonomy): Eukaryota > Viridiplantae > Streptophyta > Magnoliopsida > Fabales > Fabaceae > Pachyrhizus > Pachyrhizus erosus. Next base: position 17,801 of record JAMLFT010004490.1, on the reverse strand, counting down.
TTCTAAACATTGATTATACAAAAATATTGACCGTAGAGAAGAAGTGGGTATGGTGCAAGGGGAATTCAAAAGATCATGATTTCTACTTTTAGAATGAGTGGGTTTGATTAATCCAAATGTATGGTTGTTTTGGATGCATTGTGCACATGCAAATAGCATAGATTGACCGAACTACCATTTGAATTTTTTGCAAGCTTGTTAGTCAAGAATATCAGGTGGAACTACGTTGGGTGCATGTGAAAAAAGTTTTGGGTTATTGATTAATCCTCGTGGAATTTTTCTGACATGTGAACTTCGTCAACAAGTTTTGATTTTTTCTTTTCTTTTTGTTAAATTCGTTTATTATTTAGTGCTGGAAATGCTTCAGGTCAAAGGGTTGGAGTTGCAAAAAAAGTGGGTGTACTGTTCCAGTTCTAGGAACAAGCTTTTGATGGAGACGCAACTATGTAAACATTAGAAACTTTAGTAAAACTATAAGTATTGTGAAAGTGGGAAAGAAGAAAACGAAGATCCTTTACTTTGGACTAAGCGTGCAAACAAGGCCCATATAAGAAAATTTGGGCTGTTTTAGTCCGTCTGTAGCCCAATGATTTCTTTCAATGCTATTTGGTGATACTGAATACTAAGCTTAATTCAATGTTTTTAATAAGTTTGTTTTGATTTGAAGATTATGGGAAAAAAGACTAAAAGAAACTTATATGATAGTTATATGTCTATCTAATAAAGTTACCTAAGTACACTTGTTGAATTACCTATATGGTAATTCTAAAAGCTATTCTAAATGTCCCCTATAAAATCTTAAGTGTTACTTTATAGGATGAAGAATTCGTGAAGTTTCACATTTAGCAAAATATTTTATTAGTGGAAAGTACATATGGACTAATATTCTAGTTGTGCATGAAGTGTTTTACTATTTAGAGCTCAAGAGGTGTGACATAATGCTACGTATTTTTAATATGCTAGATCATCGTTTAGAAAATTTTATTTAAGAACATCACTGGCCATTTAATTTGCTACGTGTATGAGAAGGTTTTGAAGGACATTTAAAAAATATTGAGTTACAATTAATTGAGAATACTCAAGCTTAAAAATGTCATATGCAAATTAAGAAGACTCAAATATTCTTTAAAAAAACTTAAGAGTTGAGGATTTGATATTATGGGAATATTTATAAATATTCAAATAGATTAAAAGTTGAGAATACTTTCTACTTAATAAAGAGGAAGGATATAGAAGAAGAAAAAATAAGAAAGAAGGAAAGAGAAGAGAAATAGATAATAATTAAAGTGGAAATAAAGATTATTTGGTTAATGAGAAATAAAGTAAAAATAAATTATATATTAAATTAATATTATTTTCAATTACTAATAATCGATTTTTGTTTGGGAAAAGGACACAACCGATTTTGTGGTGAGTGGGGTGATGCGTAATTGATAGGGAGAGTGGACTGCCATATAAAATAGTCAATTATGTTGCACAACATAATCAATTATGTATTGCAAATAAATGCTTCTTTTTTTCGTTGTTCATTTTCGCACAAATTCACTTATATTTGTGATGAAATTAAAAAGTGTACCCCTTTCCCAGCTTCTTTGCCTCCAAACAAGGCACGATTCCCAATATTTCTTTGATTTATCATTATCACTACTTCTTCCTTTCTATTAATATGTCACTATCATACAAACACAAAATGCTAGACATGAAAATACTTAAAGAAAAATGTCAGACTTCAAAAATATAGTATCATAAAAGTTTTGAAAATACTTGATATGTAAAATCAAACAACTAAGTGTATTGAGATTAAGATAACTTAAAAAGAAGTCATTTAAATTTTCATATAACCCAAGTTTGTTTTCCAAATCTCAAATGATTAAATGTTAAATATAAAGTTAAAATTTGAAAAGAAAACAATACATTTTGTTTCAAACCGCATTGTAAGAAATCACTATGGTATGATACAAATAGATATGATAATATTTTATCTTTATAGTTGCATATTTTTAAAACACCCAAATTCATACCTACATGTTGCGTTCTTGCCTATTGAATGTTTAAGTACTTGTAACCATAAATATTATTTTTAATTAATCATGAAAAATTAATAAATACAAAAATATTAATTTAAAATACTACTAATATTAGTGAAAGATCTTGTATAAAACATTGTAAACATAATTATAAAAATTACAATATAAAATGTATTTTTTAATTTATTAATTACATTTAGAGATATCATATACTCACTATTATCTCCATTAAATTTCACTAATAATTAAATGTACTCATATTCATTAGATAAATAATCATCCCATTTATTATGAGTAACTTCTACGGATGTGTATTGTGTTCATTACACATTGTCATTCATACTCTCTTTCGTGTATTACATGAAAAATTTGTATTGCTAAATATACTGAACTTATGCTATGTACACTTAGAACCTAGTAATTTTGAGTCCTGCTGTAGATTATTTACTTATGGATTTCCAATCACTTACATTTTTTCCTTGAAACATATGAAGGGAAAACATTATTTTTCCATTGAATGATTCCAAATAAAGATAATGAAAATTCCACTACTCCTCTCTTCGAATCTTTCTATCCTTTTCCTGTGCACTGTGGTTCTTATTTTGTCAATAGGCCAAGGGGGCAGAAGGGAGGGAGACCGATTTGGTTGTTTAAATTAGCAATTCATCTAGTATTAAACTGAAGTTTAGGATATTATTTGTTTCTTACTATTTTATATGAAGTTTTAAAAAATATATTTTAAATTGATTATCATTTTATAAAAGCAATGAAACATTAAGTACTTTTAGTGAAAATGGTTATTACTTGAGAATAAATGAGAAAAAATTTAATTAATTAAAAAATAAAAATATATTAAAACGTTATATAATATTTTTATGAAATTCAAAATATTAATTGGATTCATGTAAAAAATTTCATGTCAAAATTTTAAATATCATGTAAAATAAAACAAAAAGAGTATTTTTTATCAATAAAAGTTAAAATGAAGAAACTTAATTGTATAATAGCATGGCACAATTAACAATTGACTTCTGGATTCGTCTAAATCATGAAGTAATAATAGTATTATACCCTTATGTTTGTTTGAGTGTATGTACCGAAGGAGATGGAGAAAGAGCGATAGGATAGAAACACTTTTTTTTTTTACTATTTATTTAAGAGAATAAATAAGAAGATTTTTTTTTCTATTATTTTGTTTGTGAGTTTCATGTATATGAAGAAAATGTGTGTTGCATTTTTTTACACTTTTTAAAAAAATAGTATAGCATAAAAATAAATAATATTATGTTAAAAAAGTTATATAGTAAAGTAATTAAAGTTTTTTAGTTAAATTTAATTTTCAGCTATTATAAATTTTTATATAATTTATTTTTGTTCTTTACTCATCCAAACAAGTAAAATCAATTTTTCTAATTTTTTATTTATTTTTCTTCATCTAAACAACATACTTTTTTATTATATTTCTTTTTTTTACTTAAATTCTTTTAATATTTTTTTCTTATTTTCTTTTCTTCCTTATTCCACTTCAAATCCAAACGGGGATGAAGTGTGTATGGTGCAAGGACAATAAAATTATTAGTCAATGGATCTCAAAATCTTCTAGAAGATTAATGAGTGATTTTCAGCAAAGAACTATTCCTGGAAATAGTTAATTAAGCCATTATATGGTTGTTGGGGATGCACTATGTATATGTTTCAAATATCATAAATTGACCAAAAACTTTTGAAATTCTGACAGGCTTGTAGGTCAATATTTTTAGGTCGAAACGTTGGATGCACGTTAAAAAGTTTAATGCTAAATATATGATATTTTTGTAATCCTCGTGGAATATTGAAGGTGCAAAGTTTTGTCAACCACTTTTGACTTTGAAGAAATATATCTATTATCTGGCTTATTTTGTTGGGAACTTGTTAATAAAGCAGCTTAAGGGTCATTGGACTTGTAGAAAAATATTATTTCATCTTTGCTTGTCTGGTTGGGGATTATTGCATGCAGTGCACCAACCTTTTGATGGAAAAGAAGCTATGGAGGAGGATCTACAAAACCAGATAGACATTCCTGAACCAAATCTCAGCTGAAAAGTGAAGCAAATTAAGAAGGGAAATCTTTTACCAGAGACTGAGAACTTGTTCATAGGAAACTTTTTAGTGAGCTTAGGCACTGTCAAAGGATTTTTGGTTTTTTATGTGTATATTGAACGTTAGGAAGTAAAATTTATCTTGGATAATGATTTTGGCTTATGACCTTCTTATAAAGTTTTTTTTCTTTTTAACTTATCTTAATAATTTTACCTAAAATTTATTAGAATATTTTTTCTCCTATTTTAGTTAAGTTCATAAACAATTTTATGAATGATTACTTATTTTAAAATAGTTATTAAATAAATGCTTAATAAGTTGTTTATCTAAACCTATCTTAAATTTTATTTATAGGAAATGACAAAATATAAGAAATATCCATATCACAAATATTAAAGTTTCAAAACTAAAATATTTTATATAAAGATTTTAAGTTTAAACTATTGAGTATTTTTATTTTTATTACATATCTTTTATTATATCATTTTTCAATTATTATCTTTAGAATATTCATTAGGAAGGACCCACTGTTGTAGGTCTATTGTTTGGGAAGTTTGAGTAATTTATATAGGTCTACATTTATCTTTATTGTCTCACAGTACACATGCAAAAAGTAGTATTAATTAAGAAGGACATCTTGTGTTTGAATTACAAATTTCTTTTTATAATATGAAATTCATGAGTTAAAGTATATCTAATAAAGAATTATCATTGAATGCATAAATCAATTGCTGTAAAATTATTCTAATTTAATAAAAAATCTTGAGGTCAAATTTTAAGTATTCAACTATGTTAAATAATTGGAAGAATAATTTTGTCATTCATAATGACTATAATCAACTTAAACAAGATTGCTTCCGGAAGATATCTTTACTTTATACAAATAATAAAATAAAATCTCTCTAATAAAAAAATCATCTATTAATTCTTAACTTTTTTTTAGTGAATCTTATATTTTTCATATAAGATTTAAGAATTCTAACAATTTTCCTTTCAATAATAAAATTCTTAAGAACTTAAAATAAATTTCACTATAGAGTTCATATTTTTTTTTATAGATTTTTGTTAGCTCTAATAAATTAAATAATTTTTTAATGATAAAATTTTAGTTCTTATATAAGAATTTTGTAGGGAGTCCTTAATGGTAAAAAAAAGATAGGATTTATTTTTGAAGGTATCATTTAAATGTTGTGAATAGGGAACTTCCTATCCTAAAAGGACATCTAATGGGCTTGTGGAAGGTTTCCTACCAACCCTATGTAGGTAAAGGTGTGAAGTGAGGTTGGCTAGGGAGTACAAGATTGGGTACAAGTGTGTTGTTTAGGTGAGAGTACCAAATTGGATAATTAAAAGTATGACATCTAATGAAAATAACTTTGTCATTTTTGTCAAACATGACATTTCCATTTTCATCTAACACAAGATATTTAACCGATATGGTTGTAAAATGAGGATGGAAAAAAAAATTATTTTGAACTCCAACAAAAATGGGTGTCAACTTAGGTTTTGTTTGGGTTTTTGTTTAGGGTTTGAATTGTGGTGTTTGGGCTTGTGTTTCAAGAGGTGATTATGTTTGGGCAAGTGTTTTGGTTGGTTTTCTAAGAGAGATTTTTGGTCTTTCTTGGGTTGGTGGTTGATAGGGTACTTGCACAGGTTGTACTAAATCACCAAGACTTATCTTAGATTTTGACTTATTAGCAATGTGCTTGATATGTCCTGACTTCAAGGATTGTCTTATGGGCATCCAGTCTTCATCAATTGCCTTAGAGTTAGAGTTGTCTTGTAAGACCATCTTCCTCTTCACTAGCCTAAACATTTTTGGTAGTGTTTGGGTTAGTGCAGTCATTCTAACAAGCTTGATCGTTTGCATGTCTTTTAGTCATTTGAGATGACTTGGTCCTAGGCGAGTCGTCTTGCCTTGTTTGGACTTCTCCAACTTGTGTAAGTCAAAGAAGTCAAAAAACTCTTCCTCCACCAAACGTGGATTTGGAATGATTTTCTCTTGATTTTCTGGTTGTTACTATTGCGACTCCTCCATATAGTCTTCTGATATGTCCTTCAAGTTAAACCCAAGACTCATACGTCCTAGGTTAGATTTTTCAAACAACAATTGCCAACCTTCATGTCCTTATTGAGGTAGGCTTGTTGTTCATCAGTAGGTAGAAAATAAAAGATGTTGTACACACCATGATCCCAAAGGATCCTGTTCACCAAGCATAGGTGATGTTCTTACTCTCACCTCGTTCTTTCATGTTCTTGGTGAGGTTCATGTATATAGTGTGAAGAAGGTTTAATGGAAGCCCTTCCAATAGATGGAACAAAAAAATTTATGGATAAGGGTCAGGGTGTCTTTGGAACCAACTTTGTGAAGGATGACTTTGTTTAAGATCTTTTGAAAGATTGTTAAGCTCCAAGGTTCATGAAGCTTGAATTCTCATGGATCTTCATCTTTTACAAGCAAATCTTCAAGGAATAAGCAATGGACTAAGGAGAAGAATTGGTTTCTGCCACTTGAAGACTAATCTTCAAGATAAGAAATGAAGGAATATGCCATAAAGTCTTTGTAACCTATTATGCATGTCCCGCACATAACTAGAAGGAATGAACCTACCCTTTAAAGTTCTATTGAGATCCTCCCAATTCCTCTCACCTACCCTTCTACCTTTTCTTACTTCTTCTTAGAGTTGGTTCCACTAACTCAATGCATATTTTTCAAAGGTTAAGGTGACTAACTTTAATTGTTTTTTATCACTCAAAGCATGAAAATTAAAAATTTGACCACATTTCATTTCTCATTCTAAATAAAACTCAACATCATATGAACCTTCAAACTTAGGTAGGGCCACTTTAGGCTCTTCCTCTCTTTCTTCCATACCATATCTAGGTCTATGTTCATCATTCCCCTCATCATGCCTTGATCTAGACCCATGGGATCCCAAAACATGTCTCGACCTATCATGATTAGACATATTTTTTTCTCTTCTAGATGCATGATCATCGAAGGAATAATCACTAACATGAGAATATGAATTATATTTATCATTCTTTTTAATTAAGTCATCTATCCTATGGTTCAAATCCCTTGTACTTTTTTCAAATCTATCATTCATTCTTCTTTCACTTTCCAATTGAATCCTTTGCATTTGATGCATCACATTTGCCAAGCTAATTTTGGAGACAAAATATTATTATCATTATCACTTGTCATTCCTACAAATAAATAACAAAGTTAGCACAACTTATATCAAGAGAAATTCTCACAATAAGGCACTCCTATTTCCTACTTCAAGGCTTTTCCAAGATGATACACTCTTGCCTTTTACCACTTCCTAATTGTCTTTTGTTAATAGGAATCAATTTCTCCAAATGCACAATTCAAAGGATAAACTTTGTGAAAGAGAAACAAATTCAATCAAACCAAGAGTAATCCAAATGAAAGGAGAACTACAAGACAAAACCAAGGAAGTAAAAGAAGACAATCAACAAGTGCTAAAAGAAATGAAAGTAATACTCAAAGTAGAAAGAGATGAAGACAAATTAGTATAAAATGCAAGAGACTCAAAAATTCCAAAAAGAAACAAAAGAAGGAAGTAATGAGACAAGTCAAATAAACCAAAGCATGCAATACACAAGAAGAAAGGAAGGAGGAAACTCAAAGCATGCACATGATTTCCAAATGACACAAGATTGCACTTAAAATTACCAAAACATGTTATACACAATTTTAATTTTTTTTTTCAAGACATATAAGAGACTTCAAAGCATGTATTACAAGAAAGAAAGCCTAAAAGAATGGACAAGAGAAAAAGCACACCAAATTATCAAACAAATCAAGGTGAAAACATAAGAACTATGCCTCAGTTTTAGTGTCAAAGGGCTTATACACAAGCTTCCAAACAATAGCTCATAATTTCAAGGATTTGACAAGCAAAAACCAAAAGATAATGTTGATTTAAGCTTGTATAAATTCCAAATAGCAAGTAATCAATCTCAAATGGAAGTAATAAGTGAATAATGAAGCCAAAATTTGGTGAAATGGAAGCAAAAATGATAGATGCATGCCTCAATTTGTGTGCCAATTTCACATTATTTTCTTTTCTTTTTCTTTCTTTTTTAACTTGCAAATGTTGAAAGCTCAAAATGGTCGGGAGCTTCAATAAGCTTTTCTTTTCATTCTATTTTTATTTTTGAATTGAATTTTGAAGGCACAAAATTTCACCAAAAATTTGAATCAAAGTTTGGAGGCAAATTCAATTTTCATAAAAAATTTGAATTGAAACTTGGATGCAAATTCAAAATTTCACCAAAATTTGAATAGAGTTTTGGAGGTAAATTAAAATTTCACTATAGTTTTGATGGTAAAATTTGAATGAACTAAAATTTTAGATGAAATTTGAAAGAGAAATTCAAATTTTAGAAGAATAATGAGATGAAGATTGATTAAAACTTTCAAGAATCAAAGGATAATAGATTTCACAATTTAAACACAAGACAACTCAAGATCATGCAAGATCTAACAATAAAAAACTTAGATCTAAGAAGAAAAAACATCTAAGAAGTAAGATCAAAGCTAATAACACATGAAACTTCTCAAGAACACATGATGAATAGTTGAACAAAAATTTTAGATCTAGAACAAACTACACATGTTTTCCCAAATATTTTTTCATATTCATGATCCTAAACATATGGAGAACCTAAGCATCAAATCAACAAGATAACCAAGAAAACTTGAAGATCTAAGTCAAAGTAAGGTTCGAACAAGTCACACAACTCAAGGAGGAGGAGAACACCAAATAAAAGAAAGAACTAACCTCTAAATGATGTTATCCAAGCTAGAAGACATGTAGAATCACTTCAAGCACAAGTACGAAGCATAACCAAAGAAAAATGAGCTCCAAAACAAGTTCAAAAATGGAGGAAATTCAATAGGTGAGCTTCGAACTCAAGGAGAAAAGAGAAGATACTAACTCATGGAGTAGAGGCAAGTAACATGTGAAGGAAGCTCAAAAAGCTTGTGCATCTAAAAAATTATTGGAGATTCCACTAAGAAACTACCTCAAGCACCAAAGCATGACTCAATATGCATTGCAGGAGTAAGGAACAATCAACATGTGCTTAAATTCAAGCTAAACCAAGAAGCTTGGACGAAGCAATAACAAGAAGAATTGATGCAAACCAAACCAATTTCCAAGAAAATTCAACCAAATTTCAAACAATTGGCATGAGTTTGAGTATATCTAACCAAATTGAAGATTAACTTGAAGATGAGAAGTTCTTGATACCAAATGTTAAGCTCCAAGATTCATGAAGCTTGAATTCCCATGGATCTTCATCTTTCATAAGGAAATCCTCAAGAAGTAAGCAATGGACTAGAGAGAAGAATTGATTTTTGCCACTTGAAAACTAATCTTAAAGATAAGGAATGAAGGAACCCTCCACAAAGTTTTTATGTTTTGATAAGGATTCAAAGAGAAATCACTCACTAGAGACTAGAAAGAGAATTTTATGCACTCAAAAAGAGATTCATTAACAAAATGATCAAAAGTATTGACTCTAGTTGACTTGGTGCCTTAAATAGGCAATCAAGGAAGCCTAACATGAGACAAGTAAGCGTACAATTGGCGACTTGGGCTTGCAAGAGCAATAAGGCCCAAACCAAACAATAGAAGACCAAATCCTACAATCTAATGGGGCAAAATACAAGCCCAAAATTCAAATACAACTCAAAAGAATTCCTAACTACTTTGGCCTAAAATACAAGGCCTAAATCATGGGTCCTATACTACAAATGTTCCACTTGGGCTTGTGATCCAATGAAAGCTCAAAGTGTCGCAAGAGACCACTCTACTCTTCAAGTCTCTTCTTCCTTGATCTTGTAAGAGGACCTTGAATGTGCCAATATCCCTCTTCAGAAAGTACACTTCTATAAAAGATCTTCCCTTTTTGATTGAGATTGACATAGTTTATCCTTTCTTGAAACTTGCACCCATTGGTACCTTCTTGATAGCCTCCAATTCTTTGTAAGGTGCGTCCTAACCAACTCTGATGTTGACTTCAACACGTTCATAGGTAGTACTAGTAACAATCGTTCTAGAGTTGATTAGAATTTTTTTCCCTAAATATTCACCCTAGATTTATCCTTTGTTAGGGAACTTAATAGTCTTGTAAAAGTCCCTTATTAGCTTAGAGACAATAACCTTCTTCAGGTTGAAGTAGCTTAAGATGCTACAACTCTTAAGGTGTTCCTTGATGCTTAACCTAGTCTTTTTCTAGAAAATCAATGTTGAAAGAGTACTCAACATTTATTGTTATGTTGTTCATATCAAGGACATCGATGGTGTGACAAGTAGAGATTTCCTAAAGAATTTGTTTTGCAACCATTTCTAATGCTTAAGAATTTAAAAAAAGATGAGAATTTTTCTTAGATTTTGGTTAAAAGTTCTTTAGGTAGGAAAGGAAAGTAAAGAAAAGACTTTGAGTTTGAGAGGTATTTATAGGGTTAGGTTTAAGAAACTGAAACAATTTTAGCTCAAATTTGAAAAAAGGAGAAAGAAAAAGTGCTTGTGTGCAATAAGTGCTCCATAATGAGACGTGATATAGGCAATTTTGGGTAACTGTGTTAGAGAATGCTACTGCAAATTGACTTGACATGATATATATTTTAATATCAAATCATTGTTAGTTAATGCAACAAGAGAGTTTTTTTTATGCATACAAATACTTATAAAAATTAAAGCACAAAAAACATATGAATGTTAGACGTCTACATGTTGATGCATGTGTTGGACACAAGTATATTTATGATGTCTAATCCATAAACACTTGTATAAAAAAATTAAGAACATTAACCTTAATCATTCTTTTATTTTATCTATTCCAAGCACCTTTCTATGAATTTCTAATCTATCTTCAGCAAGGAGTTTTGTAAATATATTAATAAACTGATTGTTAGCAATTACAAACTGTAAAATCCAATGTCTCTTTTGAACATGATCTTGAATAAAATGATGGTTAATTTTAATATGCTTAGCTCAAGAATACATTATAGCATTCTTGGAAGAATTAATAGCAATAATTTCATCACAAGAGATAGGAGTTTACTCTCAAAGATATTGTAGTCTTCTAACTGATGCTTGATCGACAGAAGCTGTAACTAACAAGGTGCAATTGAGACATATTTTGCTTTTGCTATAGGGTATGTTATTGCTCCTTGTCTTTTGGACATTCAAGAGACTAGATTTCCACCAATGAAGTGACATTCTTCACTAATGTTTTTTCTTTCAATTTTGTCTCCAACATAGTCAACATCACAAAATCCTACTAATTAGTATGTTTCATTTCTCTTAAAGTAAAAACCAAGATTATCAATGTGAACTAAATATCTAAACATATGTTTAACTGCTATTAAATGTACCTCATTTGGATCAAATTAGAATTTAGCACATAGGCATACACTGAACATGATGTCAAGCCTGAATGTTGTAAGATAAAGAAGATATCATATCATTCCTCTATATAGAGTTTGATATATTTTCTTGGATTCTTTGTCTATTCCAAGGATTGATGTTGGATGCATACAAGTCTTCATTTTCATAGAGTTTTGCATTAGTAGCACCAAGGATGATATCATCCACATAAATTTGAACAATGATAAAATTAGTTTCGAAATCTTTGCTAAACAAAGTGGTATCAACTTGTCCTCTTAAAAAACCATTTTTGATTAAAAAGGACTTTAGTTTTTCATACTAAGCACAAGGCGTTGCTTTAACCCACATAAATATTTATTGAATTTAAAATAATGTTGAGGAAAAAAGATAGTCTCAAACCCTAGGGGTTGTTTAACACAGACTTTTTCACTAATGAGTCCATTTAGAAAGACATTCTTTACATTTATTTGATACAACTTTACGCTACTATGAGTTGTGAATGAAAGTAAAATAGGAATGACTTTTAAATGTGGCATAGGAGCAAAGGTTTCAGTATAGTTTATACCTTCTTATTGTGAGTATCCTTTGGTTATAAGTCTAGTCTTGTTTCTTACAACTCTACCTTGTAACATACTGATAAAATGAAAATAAAATAATTAAAATTATAAGTAATTAAAACAAAAAAATAACAAATAATGAAAATAGATATTAGAAAATTTCAGTAAAGAGAGTTAGTCTTTAATAGAATTTATTTTTATTAGTGTTAATGTTGATGTTGAGAATGAGATAGTTATATCAAAATATTTTTTAAATAATTAATAAGTAAAGTATAGAGATTAAATTATGTAATAAATAAATATTAATTAATTATTTGGAAAACGAAAAATAGTTTTAAGAAGGATTTTGATTGAGATAATTAATAGATAAATATAAATATAAAACAGAAATATAAAAATTTAAATATAAGGATTTTGTAGAATTATATATATATATATATTTAAGTTAATAATGCTGAAATTTTATTCGGATGATTCGAATTTGAATTGCGAAATATTGGCAAAGCTTAATTATTGCAAACCAAAACAAAATTCGTTATGCTGAGTCACTGTTATTCAAAATGATATCACTATTATTCAAAATGATAATGCTTGGTAATCTATTCTGGTTCTGTTATTCAATAATTTGGTAAGTATTCTAATTGTTATATTAAGATTGAAATCCTGGAAATTCTGAGTAGGGTATTACTTGCCTGTTAATTGACAAACATTTAGGAGTTGAACTCGAGTTTGTAGAAACAGGATGGGGAACCGTGGTTTCGAGGCAGGGGAAAAACCATAGCTTAGAATGGTTCTTTAAAAACAAAAGAAGAAGAGAGTCGGGAGCATCGACAAGGGAAGAATAAGGAATGGGATAAAATCCTGTTTTAAAATAAATAAATTATATTTAGAAAAATAGACTTAAATTTTAAATTTTTGATTTATTTTAAAATATTTTAATTTATTTAAAATTTAGAAAAAAAATTATTTAAATTTAAAAAATAATATAATTAAAATAGAGCAGAGATTATAAAGTAGTTAAGATCATTGATTTTTAGTAAGATAATTTTAGATAAATTGAAAAATAATAATAAATAAAAATATGTATATATAAAATATTTTAATTTTTAAGATAGAAAATTATAAAATAGATTTAAGAATTTTAAAAACAGATGGAAATAAAAGAAAAAGAATGGAAATAGGAAGATAAAAATATAAAATAATAATATGAATTTTTTAAATAAAAAATTGAATTTTATAATTAAATACACAATTAAAATAAATTAAAATAAACAGATTTATAATAATAAATAAGTATTTTGGTAAAGGAAAATATAGAAATAAGAGGAGAAAATTACAAACTGATTTTCAGGAAAAATCAGAACTCAAAAAATAATAATTTTAAGTTATAAAAATAAAATAAAAGAAAATAGAAAAAAGAAGGAAAATCAGAAAAAAAAAAAATCTTAGGTAAGTTTGAACCCAAGACTAGGGAGAGAAGACGGGATGCGCTTGCCAACTAGGCTAGACCCATCAACGGTTAAATAAATAGCAAAAACAAAAGTTAAATGTTGTGTTTTAAAGAAAAATAAGTAAAACGAAAAAAAAAATGTGGGAGGTAGGACTCGAACCTGTGCCAGGAGAGGAAGGAGAGTTTAGTAGAGACTAAGGTTGTCATTAAACTGCTAGGCCCATCGTTGTTAACTTGTGAAAATAAATTATACATAAGCTTACCTCGAGAACCTTGTGTCGCCATTGAAATGGCTGACAAAGCTTCCTGCACCTCGAGCTTCCTTCCCTGTCTTAGCCTCCTGTAAGCCTGTTCCAAGGTTCCTTCGAATACTTGTAATTTAGAAAAAGGAAGAAAGAATCGAAATTTAGCTTAGTCGTTAGAGTTTTGTCGGAAAACTCAAATCATTCGCTAGAAACTCGAAATTCATGTATAAGGAGTCGTTTATTCTTCATTTTGACTTCGCGAGTTCCTTTCTAAATATGCTCCTTCCATATTAGAACTCTATATTAGTCGAATTGGTGAAGAATTAAGCAAAATTATTTTTGAATTTTTCCTTAGACACCATTCACGATATCTATGTAGAATTTGCCAAATTTTAATATGATTAGATGATTGCCTTCGTTTAGGAGTTAGAATGCTATTAATATGATAATAAATAATTTACAATACCAAAATTATGAAGATTAAGGCAAATTCGAAATGGGGAAGTAGATGATTAAATTAAAAAGTTAAGGAACATAATCTCTATTTTGGGAACCAGGGACCACCAAGGCAAGGAAAGAGAGGATAAGATAACTTAGGTGAGGAAAAATTAGGTGACTAACAAAGAGAGAGGGGGAAGAGAGAAGATGAATATTGAGAGTGAGAAAGGATAGAAAGGAAATCAGAAAAAGGGGGTGAGAAAAGAAGATGATGAAAGGGGTGAGCATAGCAGAAAAAGGGGGTGAGGAAAGATGATGAAGGGGGTGAGAATAGCAGAAAAAGGATGGGGAAAGAAAAAGAAAGAGAAAGAAATAGGAGAGAGAAATTAAAGAGAGAAAACAAAAGGAGGAAATGTAAGAAATAAACATAAAAATTTTAAGAAATGATGATGTTGCCCTTCTTGCTATTCTGATGATAAATATTGTTGTATTTCCTAAAAATTTTATTTAATAAATGATATTAATATTTCTGCATTGCATAATGATGTTTTGTGTGTATTTATTGCCTCTATTGAAAGTAGAGGAATCCTTATGACTTATGTAATTGTCTCAAGTAAACGGTAACCAAGTAAATAACCCTAAGATAGAAGATGAGATATGGAAATGTGATAGTTTGAGAAATTTACTTAGACAGAGGTCAAATGAAACTTTAGTGACGATCAATTAAATTTTGTAAGATAAAGTCATAACAGAAATGTTACCTCTAAGCTCAAATTAAGTACTAAAAAGGAATTGATGAATGGAAGTAGGGAGAGAAAGATGAATCAAAAACCTAATGAGTGAGAATTAAGAATGGAGATTGCATGGGTTGACCGTAAAAGGTACCTGAAGAATGTACGCATGCTCTAGTGTGTCCTTGAGGTAAATAGGGTGTCAAGTTGTGAACTGCTCGGAGAAAAGAGAGTGTTACGAAACCGGCTTAGTGTTCTTGACAAAGCAGAACATTACAAAGATTTGGTTGACAGTATCTTGGACCGAGTACCAAGCAGAATATGTACTCCCGATCGTCAACCCAAAATGCAGACTTGGATTGTTATTGACACACTCGTGTAAGTCCTCCCGAAGATAGTAGTATTGGAGGCTACAAATGGCCATAAATGATTAGAAACCCTAATTATGTACGATGCGGTGAGATGAGAGCATATGATACTTAGAAATGATATACTTGTGTGTGTGTGTTTAAGGATAGATGGTTCACTCCTACAACCCCCTATTTTTTAGATACTGATGGCGGAAGAATTTCATCCTCTATTTTACCTTATGGTCATACCATTGAGAGGAAGATGGACACATGACCCATTATATGGGATAACACTTTCACTAGATATGTGAGGTTTTCCTTTAGGTCTCCTAGTGTCATATCTCCTTGGCAATTTTCTCACAAAGACATCCTTGTCATCTTGACACAAACTCTGCCACTCAGATATACTAGAGTTTCTCTTGATACTCCAACAACTTCCAAACACTTCTGTCCCCCTTTAGATCCAAATTCTTTTGCAAGCTTTGCCCCAAACATAGTTAATAGTCCATAAGAAGGAAAAGAAACCTCAGAGGAAGAAGACCCCTCTAAGTGTTCTGATTAGATGTCACAGAGGGGATTATAAGTTTAGATAATACCTAAGAAACCAATATTTCTCTATTTTAGATGAATGTATAAATACAACTAATATTTTGAGATCTGATCGTTATAATTATACTCTTGACCTTATCAATATATATTCAATTGAGTTTTGAAGTTCAATTATATGTTGCATGAATGACATGGTGATAAGTAAACGTTCGTAAATTGTAACTTCCTAACGATTGGTGTTTATTAAATTTTATTCTATTAATTAAAATTTGAAATAAAAATCCTTTAGAAACTAAAATTTTTATTAAATCAGATAAGTAAAAAAGGATGTTACACTTAGACACCAAATCATTAAATTCTAACTCTGTTTCTTACTAAAATAATATTAAGTGGTTAAATTTAAAAAACTTTGGTAAAATAAAATATAGTTTCAGGGCTTTCTTTTGAATTTCTTTTTATTTAAGGCTTAAATATGTTATTAGTTTATGATAAATTTGTGAATTTTATTTTTGATTTTTAATAAAATTTTCTATTTTTTGGTTCTTGATAAATTTTTTTTATTTTTAGTTCCAAAAATACTATTTAAATCACTTTATTTTACTTTTCAAAGTGTTACATATGTATATTAGAAATCAAAATAAAAATAGAAATATTATTAAAATTAAAAAAAAAAATTATTAAAAATCAAAAATAAAATTAACATATTTAAATTTAAAGTCTAAATTTGTAACAAATTATAATTTTATTAACTAATTTAATCATTAGTCATTATCTTTACGATAATGCATAACCAATTATATGTCAACCAAATTATAATTTAGTGGCATATAATTAACTACTAAACATAATTAATTATATGCCACTTTCAAATCAACTTTTTTTTGCTTTCGATGAGCATATGAACACGTGGAGATGATGAAGAAATCAACAAGAGCAAAGTTAAAAAAAAAAAAAAAAAAAAGTCACAGCCACATTCACGAGAACCCATATAGAAAGATATTTTTGTCCAACAACAAACTGCTGTCTTTCAGCTCTCTTCACCTCAATTTTGTACGTATTTAATATTTTATAGCACTCACTTTTTTTTGTTAAAATTTTCGTATTATAGTGATGCTATAGGTTCCCATCCACTCCACCGACACGGTTCATAAATACACGGAAACTTGCTTAGATTCAAGTCTACATATTAGATTAATTAACAATTAATGCATACCAAAATATTTTTTTAGTTGCAAAAGAAATGGTTGAAGGACATGCACGTCAGTTACATAAGCGTTTCAGTGAGTACACATACAATACTTTTTTTTTTTAAACTTATCTAAAAAATTATTTTTTAAAAAAAAATAGATAGAAATTTACTTCTGAAAAAATAAAAAGCTACTTCTTTTAAAAAAAATAATTTAAACAAAAATATAATAAATGAAAATATTTATTATATTAATTTTAAAAAAATAAACACAAATAAACTGTCTATTATCACACTGTGAGACTCTATCCGGTTAGAGAGGAAAGGAAGTTTCCCATACTGCCATTATTCGACCTTAAACATTCCTTGTTATTTCTTGAGCTTTTTCATAATTGATTGTTGAATGCTTTACAGGTGTGTCTCTATCTTCTATTGCCTTCAGCATTCAATTACTTGGCGCAATACAATCACTCTTAGCCTAAATCATTGATTGGCATTAATTATCTACGTTGAAAGGAGGGACAGGTTGAGCTTTCTAATTTTAAAAACACAATAATACGATATTAAAGGAGTTAGGAGATTATTTTTCTTAAAGGCAAATCTATATGTATATTTATATACTATATATTTTCAACTCATTTTTATAATTTTTTTTACAAGTGTCAACTTTTAATATAATTTTGTCACATGCCAACATATGGTGTAATATATTTTGAAATATTCTTTTATTCTTTATGCAAAAGAAATCATTCATTGAAA
>JAMLFT010004489.1:0-19453 GCA_026544285.1 Pachyrhizus erosus | reverse complement strand
ATAGTTGTAATATATATATATATATATATATATATATAAATTATTATGTTTTTATCATACAAGTTATCTATTTATTGTTTTTGTTGATGATTTTTTTTGTTAAAAAATTTGACTAACTACTTTAGTGATATTGCTCTTCTTAATATATTTTTATATGTATAAGACTTAAATACAAAATATTATTTAAAAGATTTAAATTCAATAGTTGAGTTTAATGGTGTTGTATTACATTTACAATTTTATCATGATATTGTTTAAAAAAATAATATTATTATTACTTATTTTTGTTGATACATACGTACACAAATATAACAGAACAAAGAGTAAACAAGGAAACTATTCTAGGTTATTCTCAATTTAAGACTAATATCCTCCCAAGAATTGAGGGATTACAATAATAAAACATATTTGATTTTTTCCTTTATTGACAAATGTCTATTATTTCTTTCCTTATTTCCTTTATTAACAGCTCACACCAACACTCCCCCTCAAATTAATGCCGAACTTGTCAAGTGAGTCATGGAATATTTTGTTGGAGACTGCCTTTGTAAGAATGTCTGCCAAGTGGTTTTTAGATTTAACTGAAGGAAATCGAACTATTTTGTCTTCAAGATTCTCTTTGATGAAATGTCAATCCACCTCCACATGTTTGGTATGATCGTGTTGCACTGGGTTGTGAGAGATATCAATAGCAGTCTTATTATCACAAAATAGATTATTTTGAACCATAGGAAGAAAGCCAATTTTAGTCAGCAATCTTCTAAGCCAAAGTAGTTCACAAAGACCTTTAGACATTCCTCTGAATTCACCTTCAGCACTTGATAGTGCTAATACCTTTTGTTTCTTACTCTTCCATGATACTAGATTGCCTCCTACAAAGGTGAAGTAGCTCGATATGGACTTCCTGTCATGAGCATCACCTGCCTAATCTGCATTTGTGTAGCCATCAATATTCAAATAATTATTCTTGGAGAACACAAGTCCTTTCCTAGGAGAGGACTTTACATACCGAAGAATCTGAATAACAACATCCATGTGATCTTCACTTGGGCAATGCATAAATTGGCTTATTATGCTCACTACATAAGCAATATCTGGGCGAGTATGAGATAAGTAAATCAACTTGCCTACCAGTCTTTGATATCTTTCTTTATTAGTTGGAAGTTGAGTAGTACACTTTCCAAGGTTATGATTTTGAACTATTGGAGTGTCAACAAGTTTACAATCCAACCATCCAAATTCAGATAACAAATCTAGTACATAACTCCTTTGAGAAAGAAATATACCTTATTTTGTTCTAGCCACCTCAATGCCCAAAAAGTATTTCAATCCTTCAAGATTCTTCATCTCAAATTTAGTTGTTAATTGTTCGTGGAGTCTTGAGATCTCTTCTATATCATCTCTTGTAATGATTATGTCATTCATATGTATTATTAGAGTTGCTACCTTTCCCATTCGGTGTTTCAAAAAAAAAGAGTATGATCTGAATTACTATGTTGAAAACCATATTTTCTTATAAATAAACTAAATTGACGAAACCATGCACGTGGTGACTATTTTAGCCCGTATAATGCTCGTTGTAACTTACACACAACTTCAGCTTTTGAAGATGTATTGTACCCTGGTGGAAAGTCCATGTAGACTTCTTCGATATCTTCATGAAGGAAGGAGTTTTTCACATCAAATTGATGCAAAGGCCAGTCTAAATTTGTTGTTAGAGATAACAAAACTCGAACAGTGTTTAGTTTTACCACTGGTGAGAAAGTTTCTTGATAATATATGTCATAGGTTTGGGTGTAGCCTTTTGCCATAAGACTTGTCTTATATCATTTAATGGATTCATCTGCTTTGTGTTTAAGAGAGAAAACCCATTTGCACCCTACTGTCTTTTTTCCTTTTGGTAATGAAACTAGATTCCACGTTTTACTTTGCTGTAATGCATTCATTTCCTCTTTAATAGCTTGTACCCATTTTGGATCTGTCAAGGCTTCTTATATTCCACTGGGAACATGACAAGAGGATGAAGTACGTACAAATTCTTTATAAGGGTCTGATAATCTTTGAGTAAACACATAATTAGCAATTGAATATTTAGACATATTTTTGTTGTAATCTTGAGAGTACCGTTTTGGTGGCTTACCACAATTATGTCTGCAAGGTAAGTTATATCCAATAGAAATATCTAACTCATTAATGGAAGAAAGTGCGAGAATGCTTACCTCAAGAATATTCTTTGGAGATGGGTCTTCAGGTACTAAGGAGTGAAGGGTTTCGACACTTGTCCTGATTGTCGCAGGAATCAAAGGATTACAATAATAAAATAAATTTGATTTTTTCCTTTATTAACAAATGTCTATTATTTCTTTTTTCTTTTCCTTTATTAACAGCTCACACCAACAAATATACATATATATTTTTATTATTTTAATATTATTAAATTATTGAGTGTGATTGCTTTCACGTGGTTATAAAAAAAAATGATTGAGTTGGATTTTACTTTAATGTAAAACTATGGAAAATGATAAACAAAAGTTACAAAACAACCGAAATATGATTGTCGGGTAGGGGAAGCTTCTTCAACATATAGATAAACATTAATTAGAGGAGAATGGTAGTGTGTTGGAAACAATGGGGCATTGATGGGACCATGAATATATATGCCTGTCATGTTTCTTATCCTGTTCAGTTGTTCACAATCTCCTCGTGGCATATACCATCACCCAATGTTTTCATTCTCCTTTACCTTGCGTAGGTACTACAAAACCTTTCATTTTTAATAAACCACAACCTCATTTTAATAATTTTAATAAAGTAAAACAGTAATTAGTTTAGTTAATTATAATTACTTTTTAGTTTCAAAAAATCAATCATCTTCAATTCTTGTTAAAAAAACATGACTTTAGCATCGGCTATAACTGACGCAAGCTGAAAAACATAAGAAAATTAACACATTAAAAATTAACTTTTTACGAAAATTATTAATTAGCATTAATCATAGCCAATCCAACTTGAAAAAGAAACTTACGAGCTAACGCTAATAATATTGGTATCAATACCGATGCTAACTTTTTTCAATATTATTATATATATATATATAACTTCTTCCAACTATTTATTATTATTGTTTTAGTAAAATGACATGCAAAGAATACACCAACATTTTTATAACTCACTTAACCTTAAATTAAGATACTAACCCTTCATCTTAAAATTTTTAATTTCAAAGAAATTAGTAAACATCTGTATAATTTTTGGCCTTAACTACCCAAGGAGGAGATTTTGGTAATCAAGTTTGCTTTACCTTTTTTAAATCTCATTCGGCTATTCCAAATATATTCAGAATAGTCATTCTCCATTATTAAAGTAATATCCACTGATAGTAATGGAAAAATATAGGAGCTTCCTGTAAGCATTGAAAATGACATCTACCTTATGCTAAATAAATTAATTTAACTAGATATCTCAATCATAATAATCATTTGCTGTAAAAATAAATCATAATAATCATTCATTATATACATGCACGACCATTTATTAAAATTATTTAACCACAGAATATTATTGCGTGATGCCAAAAGGTCCTAATGAGATTAATCATAATAATTTTATTCAGCTCAATTGTTCTTTCGTTGTCAGGGATAAAATTGCCTTTAGAATGGTATGTTGTATGAGGAGTCGAGGAAGCTTTGGTGTCAACTGACAAATTAACATGTGCAGGAATAATAAATTAACAATTATAAAATACTTATATATAAATATAATACTGCTTCCCTAAGTTAATTTTATCGGATGAATTTCTAGACATAAGTTATAAATGCACAATATTTTTTTGCAATATACGTTATTTATTTCTCATTTCTAGGTTTTTTTTATAAGGTCTTCCATAAAAGTACATTTGGCAAGGGAGTAGCTTAAGTTTATTTGATATATGAGATCATTTCAATAACTTCTAATAAGCTCTTTTAATTAGTTTTTAATTTCTATTAGATAGATTTTTATTTTATTTTTACTAATTTACTTAAATCTCTTTTTACCATTTTTTCAATTAGAAACTCTTTTTCTATTTTTTTATTATCCTCAGTAGTTTATTATGCAAAGCTAAATACTAGATGAAATTTGTTTTCTTTGTTATTGTGGAATTCGAAATACTACATTTTAGATTATTTTATCTAATGTCAAACTATTATTTAAATTAATTTTTGTGCTTTTCATTTTTATTTTTAATTAAAATATTTGATCACTAAACAAAAATTGATAAAAAAAAATTAAAAATAATATTATTATTAAAAAAATTCAAATATTTACTTGACCATATCTCTATCTCCATTGAAAAATCCCTCATTGACGCTACCTCTACTTCCATTCAAGAATCAAGTCTTTAGGAAACAATTTTGGAGATTCAATGAATTATCCATCTTCTTCACCTTCTAGTTTACAGTTATACTTTCTCGTTTACTATCTGTTACTAATGATTAAGCTGAGATGAACTATTTTAGATCTTAATGTAATCAAATGATCAAATTTTTCATTCCAATCTCAATTTAATCCATGTTTGTAATTTTATGCTTAATACTTTTTTTTTTCCTGATCACTATCAAAATGTCATCATATCGCAATGTAAGTCGGGTATGAGAAGATATGGATTAGAGATCACATGAGTGCATTGGTTTCTAGTTCATCTACAATTTTTTATGGGTTCGTGATCTTAAAGTTTCAAGATAATTTAGTTTTTTCTAAAGATTTAAAATTATAGTTAACAGGAAACAAGTTTTTCACCTAGAAATTAAATTTTCCTTATTTTTATAAACTTAAATGATAAAAAAAATGTTAATATCACTTTTTTTTAACATTTTCTTTATCATTAACTGAAACTTATTAAAAATTACTATTCTTTGTAGGTTTTATTTTTTCATTTAACGATCTCTTTTAATTTAAAAGTAAAATTTATTAAAATTAATAATTTTTAATACATTTTAATCAATAATAAGAGAGAGTGTTAGAACTAAAAAAAGTGTCCCTAATATTCCTAAAATAATAATTAATTAAAATTTATTATAATTAAAAAATAATTTTCGAGAGTCAGAGACTAATTGACTGAATAAGCATCATATGAGCTTCACGAAAATAACTTTATATGCAGAGTTGCATGTCATACAAAAACTAATGAATACGTAAACAAATCTGTGGTGCATAATAAAGAAGGGCACTCAGCTTTAAAGCCATTTTTTTATTAGTAGTGGCAAATTGAGTCTGATCTGATGAATCGATTTAAATAATCTATAAATAAATTTGGGTTATATTCTTAAAGTTTAGATTCAAAAAATTGGGTTAATTTAGTCCCGTTCATAAAATTTATACTTGAACTAAATTTTTTCTATTTGAATTGGTATTATTCATTATTTTAATATCATTTTTATATATTTCTTAAAATTCTATACATTAAATATGCTTAATTTATTTTAATTAGGACCAATTAAGTTTGGTGGGCTGACATAAGACTAGGCTAATAAATTTGTAACTCCTATAAACAACCTGCTTTCATGTTTTGGTTCGTTAGGTCATGTCAAGTTATATTATTTATCATTTTTTTACTTAGCATAATCTAAATAGTTATTCATCAAAATAATTTACATTTTAGTAAAATAAATAAATTTAATTTTTGTACATTATCAATAAAAGATATTTTATACTATTAATTATTATAAATTATTATAAATATAATTTTTAAGATAATTATTATAAAAATTAATATTTTTATTATAGACGATAATTTTTAATTAAATAAGACTATAAAACTCTTTATATTGTTAATATTTTTAAATAAAAATGACTTGATTTTTCTTTTGTAAACTTGTTCAATTCCAACTTGATCAATAATTGTTGAAATTGAGTTCCACCTAAATTTAAAAACTCACTTTGGAAAATTTGTAGAAGTATGTTTTTAAGTCAAAATTTCATTTAACCTTGTATATAATGCCAAATTTTAATACTTAAAACTACTGGTTAAATCATAATAATTTACTGCAATTTAATCCATGCACTCAATAATAACTCACTTTATTTAGAATAAATATTTTTTATTTGTAAAAATCGAATTTAAATACTAAAAATTTATAATAATTTACGTATATTAATCAATGAACTGAATTAGACTCTTATTTTAGAATAAATATAAATGTCCTGCTAACTAAAAAAATAAAACTGATAGTAAAAACGAATATTTAACAACTTATGTGAAACAAACTATTTTGCTTTGATAATATATTTGCTGGCATAAAACAGCACAATAGAAAACAACCACGCACCACTTTTATTCTTGGAGTTAGAATTAGAAATAAGTTAAACTAATTTAAAATTTGATTTGTTAATTAACTTATAAAGTTTTTTTTAAAAGTCAAGATAAATATATTGATAATAAAACTTAAATAAAAATATAAGATGTGTTCCATCTAAAATAAATACAAGTGTATAAAACATAAATAAAACATCATCATACAAATAAAATTAACTTATTTCAGAAATACAAAATTTAATTATAGATAATATCCTTCCCTAAAATAACGTGATCTTCTTTTAAAAGAATAAACAAACTCTTGAATTTAAGTTCCAATTCAAAAATGGTACATTAAATTCACCTAATTAATCTTAAATAAAAAATAATTTCATTAACAAATAAGCTAATTTTTTATTTAAATGTATAATTTGCTTCATTCATCATGAACTGACTTGATTATTATACGCACTCAAGATATATAAATTTTATATAAAGAATATAAATTTAAGAACATATGATGTTTATATAAATTATTCGAGCTCCTGAGTTGAACCAAAATAGTTATTGAACTTAATTTGAACCGTACTTAAACTAACGTTGGTTTCTACAAAATTCAATTTGAGTTCGTATGGAATGAATTCTTAACAAATAGTGTCAATATGGATTTAACTAGCCAGTTCAATTAAATGAAACTTATTGGATAAGAAATATTTGTACTATAATAATCATTAACATACTTTTTATTATTAAATAAGTTAAATGTGAATTTTACAAAGTATATTTTAGATTTAAATTATTTGGTAAGACTTATGAAAAATTTATCTAAAAATAAAAAGATGTCATTATTTATCGAAGATGAAGATGAAGCTTTGTCCTGTATAATATACTTCGATTGAGGAGTTGTTTCCATTCTTATGAAGCTCTTTCATTTTTTTTCTTAAAATTGAATTCGTCATTGAATCTGTCAAATACTGATTTAAGATTTGATGATTTAATTATGATTAAATTGAGATTGAACTATATTAATAAAATAATAATAATTATTAAATAATATTAAAAATATAATACTATAACTTTTTAACACTATAAATAATTGAAGTTAATTTTTATTATGAAAATTAAAAAAAAAACATCATATCAAGCAATTTTATTCACCAACTGTAAATTAATTTTTTGTCTGTTTTTTTTTTCTTTAACTGGTTTGTCTTCACGTTGATTCTATGATTTATTTGAATTGGATACACGATTTGTTCATTAATTTTATGGTCTAACTGTTAGGTTGGATCCAATTTTAACATCACTAACAAAATAAAGTGTATAACGAAATCAAGACAACATTTGATTGGAAAGAATTTAAGAGAATTTCCAAGGTCAAAGTTGATAAATTTATGAGTATCATTGGCTTCTCATGCTGTGAAGATTGATAAATATTTGGGGTTCCCTCTTTTTGCAGGTAGAGTAAAAAAAAGTGATTTTGATTTTGTGTTAGAGTGCATTAATAACCGTTTGTCTGGTTGATTGATTCTCATCAAGAATGGCGTTGCACAAGTTCAACCTTTCTTCTCTCTAATATCCAGAATTAGAGCTTTTCTTAACCTAAATGGAAATATTTCCTTCAACCATACTCTTAGAGAAGGAAATAAATGTGCTGATTAGTTAGCTAAATTTGAAGCTGATGGTACTCATCATTTTATTACTTTTATAGGTTGCCATTTTTAGATGTCCCTTCTTGTTTATGTTGATGCAATAGGGATGTTGTGGTTAATCTTTTTTACTGTTCTTTTGTAATTCCCATTCATAAAAAAGTTCCTTTTTAATTAAAATTAATTTCAATAGCACATACATTAAATATCAATATTGGAAATTAGTATAAATTATTAAAATAAAGCTATAATTTTAATTAAAAATAATACAAAAGTTATTTATAATATTAAATTTAAATGTTTATTTTTTAATTTCTTTTTTCTTTAAAATCAATTCATCAAGTGCAAATTAAGGGTGTTAAAAATAGAATCAAACGATTTCAAATTGTTAAATTGATCTAAAAGAATAAAAAATTGATCAAACAAATAATTTTAAAATAAAAAATAAAAAAACACATTATTTATCGTAGTTTGGGTTAGTATTTAATTCTTATTATTAAAACTAAACTTAACTAAATTGAACTATATTTTTAATATATATTTTTATTAATTTGTAAATATATACTTCTTTTGATCTTAATTATAAGAGAAAAAATATTTAAATATTATTTAATTGTATCAATCTTATTAAAAAAAATTAAATTATTTTTCATTGAAACTTGATATTAAGAATAGAAAAAAAAAACACTAAAAACATAACAACAATTAAATGAGGGTGTTAACATAACATCAATTAAATGAAGGTGTTTTGAGAGATAATATTATTAAATCAGGTGAAATTAGTTGAGATTTGTTTATATTTGAGACAAAGATATGTGAATTTTTTTTATATTTGATATTGAAGTGAATAGTTTGTATTAAAAACTTTTATGTGTCTTGAATATTATGATTACAATAAATTGTGAGTTTATGATATTAATGATGTTATGACCAATTGACTATTTATGTTCATTCTCTTAAATGTATTTTTTTGTAAGAGATTTTTAATACATTTATTATCACATGTATTCTTTTATATCTATTTTTATATTATAAATTAGAATTCCAAATATGAAAAACAAAAATTTTATTTTTTCAATTAGAAAACAATTCATGTACCATTTTAATGGACGAACAATTCAATCTTCAAAACATATTACACTTCTAAGTGAAAAAAATTAATATCCATTTGTCAAACTTTTCTATCAATGTGAGTTGTTGGAGAAGATAAATCTCTTATCAATAGAGTAACTTTATTTGCTAAGTGATAACATTTCTACTCGACAATATTAAATCAATAAGATCCACTTTTATCATTGTTTAAGAAATAAATCTTACTGTCAAATTCAATATAACAGTTATATACCTCTTTTACCTTTAGAGAAGTCTATGCCCTATAAAAATTATCTACCAAAAACCATTCCTTAGATTAAAGGTCCTAACACAAGGTTAAAATTCTTCATAATTATATTTCACTTATGGCTCTAACCACCATTATAAAAGAACTTCTTTGCTTTCCACTTAAGTTGCTAAAATTTTTTTCCAAAACCAACTTTTATATAGTATTTCCTTGATGCGTTTACTTTCTTAACACCCTTTCTTCTTTTCTTTCCTTAAGAGATGTATTTTGTACTTTTTTCAACTAGTAAAAAAATATATCTCTCAATTATTTTAAATTATCATAAGTTTATCTTTATATACATCCTTATTTTGTTAATCACGTATCTATTTCAATTTAAAAATAATATTATATTATAATTTAAATTATTTATATAAATTTAAAATATAATTTATAGGTGATTTATAGGATGTACCACCTGAATTAAGAACCCTTGAATTTAATTTATATATATCTAGCACTATAATTAAAAACCCTTGAATTTATGAAGGTGCATAATGTTATCATGAGCTCTATCCCATCAAAACATATCCTCCTCTTTGTTCCTTCCTCTCCTGATGCCGCCTTCGATGGCAGCTCCGACGAGAACTCTGGTAATGTCTCCGACGATAGTTCCAATGACTCCTCCCTTGTCGGCCTCGTTTTTTCACCGTGTGCCGCCGCCAGAGGTAATTTTCCATGGCAGCGACGCCAATTTTTCTTTTCCCCACTTTTTCTCCCTCTCCTTCTCCAATGGCCACTCCACTAACCACATGCTCAGCGACACCCTCCATTGGAACACCCTTTGCTACTAGTTTTGACAGATTCCAACATCACCACCATCACCAACCCCAAACCCTATAGCAATAACAAAATCAGTCACTCAAAACAACCATTACCATTCTCATGGTGTCTCCGTCATTAAGTTCGCCGCCCTCGTCGAAGACACTACCACTATCGAAACCCATCGTTCCTGCAAGTTCAATCCAACAAGCTACCACGAAACGCCCCTATCCCACCCATCAATTTAGGCTTCCGCCGATCTAATACTAACAATGTTAAGGTTTGTGAAAACCCTAACGACTGGTAGATTGGGATTCAAATTAACATAAGCGTTTTTGTTTTCTTTCAAATCTGTTTCACTTTTCATTGCTCCTCTCACACATTAATCACTGTTTGATGCAATTGATTTGTTACTGTGCAACCTTGAGGGAACGAGTGAGATTGGGTGGGGGTGGGGAATTTCTTCAAAGAGAGAAACACCGCCGCTAGAAATCGCCTCCGGCAGCGGCTCGTGACAGTTAGGGAAAACAGATTTGGGGAAGGAGAGAAGGGTTGGAAATCGCCTCCAGCCGCAACGCACCATGGTGGATGGCGTAAAAGGGGTCAAGAATCTGGTGTATAAGTTGTATAATATGAATGGTGAAACTAAATAAATTTGATAGTGACTAACAGTGGTTCATCTTAAACCACTTGTAACTACGATCCACCCCAAAATGGTCATAATTTATAAACTTGAAAATAATTTTTATAATGAATTTTAATCATACTATTTTATAAATTTTAAAAATACTTGTTATGAATTAAAAATATATATAAATAAATACTTTTGTTGTGTAATATATAGGTTAAAATAATAGTCATCATTAAGGGTTAAACATGACTTAATTAATTATTGAACTCTATTTTATTTTTTAGTTATTAAATTAATAATAAATTAAAAAGTTATAAAAATTAAATTAATAAACCATTAAATCAAACAAAAGGTTGATTTAGTTGAACTCCAATTTAATATTATACGCCAATCAAGCAAAAACACATTATTTTTGTATTTACTTCTAATAACCTTTTGTCTATAATCAAATTAAGTTAAACTGTATGCATAAAAGAAATGTATCAAAATATTAAACCAAACTTGTTACATATTTTTAGCATATTAAAGAATCTTTTCAACCACCTCAAAAACAAAAAGTCTCTTGGATGTTGTGGGGTCCCTCAAATATGAAATGGACCCACTTTTCATAACACAAAAATCCAGTAGATCAGCAAAGGATGGACCCCTTAATCATGTGAATTGTGGCTGTGTGACATTGGATTTATACAACTTTAATTTATAAGATATGATATTGTCCCATTAATGGTTTGCGTTTTCCTCTCCCAAACAAATTAAAATGTTCCACCACATATTAAGCTTTACCAACTTGCATGGAGCATTTGTTCCTTCTCTCCATGGTCCCCAACCAACAAGATCTGAGTCTTAGAATCTTAAGAATCCAACTCAGTGGTGCAGCTTCAACTGGACCCCACTTTTCTATTTTAATTTTTCTCCCTATATAGAGACACAACAAAAATCTACGTCTGTGCCATACACATGTTTTGCCGACCCGTGCATATGATCTAGTCCTAAATTTAGCACATTGGTGATTCCGAAATATTATCTATTATTATTATTTACTATTATTATTTATTCTATACAATTATTTAACTTTTTCATTAAAAAAAATTGAAGGGTGTTTTGGTAACTAGGGCAGTCCAAGAAGCAGTTATGGACTACGAGAATTAAGCAAAATAATTTGCCTGATATCCGTGATTACTTAACAGCTGTGGGTGGTTTTCAAAATTGGGTATAAAGAAGGCCAAAAATAGATGAGTCATCACAGTGAATGAGTCACGTAACTGAGAGTGTTAGTGCTTGTGTGCGAGTGTTGGTCACTGGCTTTAACTGCTCGGAGAGAGAGAGTATAAACCATTGGATGTTTGCATCTATTTGGATTCTGGACTTTTTCATAAGCATTCCTTTGTTTACGATGATAAGGCTCTCTGAATGTGAGATGAAGCTCTGACATTTATAGGAGAGAGAAAAAGGTTGTTGAAAAGATCTGTGCTTGAAGCACGTGCAGATTGTTTATCTCCTTTTGTTTGATGGGTATGAACCTGGTTAGATTTTTAATTATTAATTACTCACATGGTTTCTTTTTTTTTTGGAGGGGTTGTTGGTCGGATTAGGATTCTCTGCAGTGAGAGGTAGAAGAATCTCAATCCTTCATTTTATTTTTCAACTTTTACAAAATTAATAACAAGCCAGAAAAAAAAAAATTGGCCTCTGTGTCAAAACTCACTACAGGCAATCCAGGTCCTAAATCAAATTTTGAAATGCTTGTACATGTTTTTATTTGCAAATGATTTATCTACTTTTCAACTTTTAATGGGTATAACTTTTTCTTTTGGGGGAATTTGATTTCTCTTCATATGTTTCTATACATTTCCAAATTAGGAAAAAAATCATCTATGCTCTACATTAAAAATACTTTCTTTTTGAAGAAAATCTAGTGTAGCATGAAGTTTGTGTTTCTTCATTGTTGTATAAAAAGGCTGCTTCCGTGTCACTGTAGGTTGACAGTTCCTTATAACTAGATTCATGGGCTAGCTAGGATAACTTTTGGTTGAAGAACATCACTTTTGTTTGTGGGATTCATTGAATCTCATTATCAACTTTGTTCTTTTTTTTTTTGTATATATTGTTTTGTTTTATTTACTTATTTTTCCTATTTGTATCATTTATTTGATTGGATATGTAATTTTTTCTTCTTACCTTATGACTCCTTTTATTGTTATTATTATTTTTAAATTATGCTCAATCTGCAAATGTATTTATTTATGTCTGTTTTCTCTACAGTTTTTGTTCATTTCTGTTAAGGTTGTTTTGACTTCTAGCAGTGACTAAAAGCTATGGATATTTCGGAGTACACAAGGATTGTTTTTGATAAACTTCAGAGATTTGAGCCTGAGCATGCTACAAAGATAATAGGGTATCTCCTTCTGCAAGACCATGGTGAGCAAGACATGGTGAAATTGGCTTCTCTCCCAGACCACTTAATTCGTGACGTGGCGTTTAAGGCCAGAACCGAGCTTCAAAAATTTGCTGCTAGATCAGCCATTCATCCAATTTCACTTCCCATCAATTCTCAACAAGGTTTTAGCCATTTGTCAGTGATCTCCCCTACTTCAGTAATCACCCCTGGCACTCCAACTTCAGCATCAAGCTTCCAGGTTCAATCTCCATATTGGGATCCTCGGTCTGCTAGCAATACCAATGCTGAACATATGGGAATTGGTTATTTGGATTCTATCTCGGATCTTCAAAAGCAGACCCCTTTGTTCAGCTTAGAGAACCATATAGATACTATAAATTCTGGGAATGCTGGGATTGCTAATGATTACTATGGCTTTGATGCTTCATCAGCTGGTAATGTGGGTGGCAAAGCTGGTAGAAGGTTTGAATTTCCAGTAAAGACCTGTCACTATTTCAACAAAGGATTTTGTAAGCATGGAAATAGCTGTAGATATTATCATGGACAAGGTGTCCCTGATATCTTCTCTCACCTGTATGGAAATGATACTTATAATGATGATCAGGTGATTTCACCTGGGTCACTAGCACGATTAGAGTCAGAAATTGTTGAACTCCTGAAACTAAAAAAAGGGGGTTCTATATCAATTGCTTCCCTTCCAATGGCATACTATGACAAGTATAAAAAGGTGCTGCAGGCAGATGGCTACCTGACTGAGAGCCAGAGACATGGTAAGTCTGGCTACAGTTTGACAAAGCTTCTTGCACGGTTGAAAAATAGCATTCGGCTAATCGACAGGTGAAGACTTGTGAATTTTCACATGGATTCTTATGTAATAAATTTATTGAACATTTCTTACACCAATTTACCTTTTGCAATGGTTGATTAACAGGCCTCATGGGCAGCATTCGGTTGTTCTGGCAGAAGATGCTCCAAAGTTCAATGGAAAGGTTGATTATGGTAAATACATTAGTGCATCACGACAAATATATCTGACATTTCCAGCTGACAGCACTTTTAGCGAGGGTGATGTTTCAAACTACTTTAGGTAAATAAATGTCTCAAACTTCTTTGTAGTTAAGTCATATTGTGTCAGAAATTCAAATTGCTTTAACATGTTCCTTGTGTAGCACTTTTGGAAAAGTTGAAGATGTAAGGATTCCGAGCCAAGAGAGAAGAATGTTTGGATTTGTGACATTTGATGATCCTGAAACAGTTAAAGTAATTTTGGATAAGGGAAATCCCCATTATGTTTGTGAATCTCGGGTTCTTGTGAAACCTTACAAGGAGAAGCCAAAACTTACGCTCAGGTGAATTGCTTGTCTGTTCTTCCTTTCAATTCTCTTTTTGTTAGAAGTTGATTTGAGTTTTGTGGATTCCAATTCTCCTGTTGCCAATGAAACTTCATTTCTTTTGCTGAAGGCTTGAAATGACTGCTTAATATTATTAGAGAAATGCTATTTGTATAATAATTCATACAACACATTTTACAACTAAGATAGAGAAAAAGAGATGAGGATATGTAATAAATGCTATGTAGAGAGATAGACACATAAAGAATTGTTGTATAAACTGTAGTATGAGTTGTTGTATGAATAGTACAACTCTTATCATTAATCTTGATGAAAAGATTTTCCACGGTCTATCTCTGATACCGTGTTGGCCATCCCTGGAGAATGCTAATAATATACAAGTCTCGGGTTTAGCATTATAGTTCCTCAAAGATATTAGCTCAAGCACAATGCATGTGAAGTTGTGGTTAGTGAATGATTATTTATAGTCTTGGATGATTATAGTTTACTTTTACTCTTGATATCCTTTATGAAGTAAAATGAGACATTGACAAATACTAGTACCATGAATCAGTATTTACATCTCAAGATCTTAGTAGCTGCTGTAATAACTTTTAACAATATTCTCTCTTTACCATTAGTGCTGTTTTTATTTTCCCTTTTACGCGATTTTCAATTTTGGATGCAGGAAGCACTCAGATAGAATGGAGCACCCTGCTTATTATTCACCACACTATGTGGACATTGACAACGAACCTACCTCAAGTGAGCATGATATTCTCTAGTTTGGAACCTAGATTTTTCTCCTCCCAGTAATGTATCAGTTTTAAATGATTATGATGATATACATATGCTCTTCTTTCAATCTGTTTCCTTTTGTGTAACAATCCTTGCTCTAACACACAATTTTTATAGTTACAAGAAGTTGCAGGAATCCCCGATTTCTTAAGAGGCTACTCATTGAACAGCAAGAGGATGCTGCTCTTGCATTTCAGAGACAACGTTTTGCAGAGCTGCAACTAGCCCAAAAATCTTTGCCCACTTCACCCCATTTAGGCTTCAACACGGACGGGCTAAAAGTTTCAGATGGTGTGTAGTTAGTAATATACTAACATAGATTTCATATTTGCATGACCAGTTTCATTACATTTCTCTTTGCCTGTCCTCACCACTGCATTCTCTTGCATCTTTCATGCAGATCATTTCAATGTCAAGTCTGCAGAATCTCACAGTCACGCTCCAAATGACAAAGCTGGGTATACAGATAACAATTACAATGATGAGGACAGGTATGAATTATATTCTAATAGGTTTCTCTTGATCCACAACAATCTCTAGCCCACTCAATCTTCAATTAATAGGTTATAAATCCGACCTTTGTTACATACTTTCCACGCATTCCGATTCTTTCAATCCCCTGCTCAAACCTCCTTAAACACTTGTTCCTAAATGTTATTAACTACAAAGAATTTCATTAAAAAAAGTCTTTCCTCTGATGATTTTGCTAAGAATTTCATATCATTCTTTGTTTTGCTCGTAGTGGATGATATTATAGTTTCCAAACATGTCTTTTAGCAGCTGCACTTTTTTCCTGACAAATCAATTTTTCTAACTCATGATTTTAAAAAACTATTTTATGCAGCAATCAAGGACTGAATCTCCCAGACAGCCCCTTTGCATTTCCTGTAGATAGTGGAATTTCAGCAGTAATGTAGTTTGAGAAATACACACAAGACTACGAGAGAAATAGAGTTAAAAGTAGCTCCAGGCCAAAGGAAATATCTCTAGTTCATTACATAATGCAGTCCTTCTGTTGATCTCTTTTCTCGACTAGCTCACCAGTTTAGTCAAAGTGGCAAGTACATAGAAGCTGAAGACTACTCTCCACAACTGAATTGCTGGAATTAACTATAACAACTTAGTGACACATGTAAGAAGGTTATAGTTTTTTTGTTTTAATCACAGAAAGATGACGAGGTTTGGTTTCTAGAATGTGACAGTATGAGTAACCAATTACTCTCTAAGAACAAGTATAATAATTACAATAATAATTTATAAATTAGAAGTACTTGGTATTCTTTATCTGTTTTTGGATGGCTGATTCTATGTCACTGCCATGATTAAATGCTAGGAGTTCTCTAGATTTAGTAAGTAGAATATGTTACTTGGTAACGCCTTAATGCTATCCAAAGGGACAAAATCACTTTACCTATTTGTTATACTTCTTGATGCCCAAGAAAATATTTGTTGTTTATTAATTAAGTTTATTTAGTTATATTCATAATTTAAGTGGACAGAGCTTGTATATATTGCTTTAAGTTTGTAGCTTCAAACTTGTTTCATCAAGGACACCTATGTAAATTGATTAAGATCTTGCCATCAAAGGTTTTGATGTGATATAGCCACTAAATGTCATAATGAAGTTTTTGTTTAGATAAAGGACAAATATCACGAGGTAAATTATGCTAAGAAATAGAAATGTGCAACTAAAGCTTATTATTCAAGATTCATAAACATTTGTAAGAAGGATGTCCTAATGTATCATGCCATGTGCTAGCTGTTACAATATTATTTATAGTAGTGTTATTAACAATAATACAATTATAGTAAAATGATGAGTGGAATCATGACTCAAATCTTTGAAGGGAACAAAACCGGGAAGTGTGGTCCTTATACCGAATCGTCTATGCCAATCATCTTCATTTTGCAAGCAGTTGTGATCCTGTATTGTGAAGGAATTAACATTGAATGTCAAGGACACTTGTGGATTTGAAAGCAATGTACTGACAGATAGCAAATATACATGAAATGAAGGAATGTATATCACATAATAGTGTCAATGAAGTGAACAAGAATGAAGAATTTGTGTCGATGGAGTGAACAAGAATGAAGAATTTATTAAGGTTACAGTCTTATTGGAGACTAGGTGATGATGAATGAATTGTTCTAAAGTACATATGTCCTGTAGTCCCAGAAACAATGATCAAGGGAAAAGGAAAAAACAGATAAAAGTTTACCTGCATGGTTGTCTTGATTGATGGAAGCATACCAAGGCTTGATTGCTTGTCACATTTAGTTTTACAAGGATATTAAATATTTGTATTGATTAGCAATCAACTATACAGACATTTCTTGAGAAAAATTCCATCTCATTTTATTTACAATTTAAGGTAACGCACGTCTTAAAGAAAACAATTGATTACGTCAATTCTCATGATAAAATAATTATATTTTAAGCAAAATATCTGTCATAAATGACTAACTACATTGTAGAGTTGTGGCTATATATCTATTAGTGCATTTATTTCTCGAGGCTATTGTTGAAAAGGAGTAATTAATATTTTTTTAATATTCTAAAAATGACAAATAATTTGGGACAAAGAAATATTCTAAAATTGATAAATAAAATGAGAGGAAGAAAGTATTTTTGGGACCAGTCATCATTTGATATCCTATAGAAGAAGGGGGCAAGGCCATTAAGCTTCGATTTCCAATATCTAAGAAGATAACCTTGATGCATTTATCAATAGTGTGGTCCATCAAACCACAATGTGTCCAAGTAGGCCAGTCCTTTTTCTTGTTCTAGAGGCATGAATCTTTATCTGGTCTTGAATTGATAGATTTCATAGCAAAGGAAAGTTATGATGCAGACTGTGAAGAAGAGGGTCCTACCGCTCTCTGTTCTTTTCATCTTGTACCACTAGTAAGAATGCCAAAACACACTCCTTTGGAGCATGATCAATACAAATCCTTTTTAGGGCTGGCCATCAGAGCCCATTTTGTCAAAACAAGACAATGTCGGCCCATATGATCCAAATAATCCAGTTGCAAGCTTTTCCTTTTTTTTATATATATATACACTATTGCTATGGAAAAATCTTTGATGTGTTGTGTTAAAGTACTTTTACAAGTATCTCACTTATTTGTGCTATTGAAAGAGGAACCATTGTCAGATCATATAACTTTAATCAACCTCAACCTCAAATATCTCAGACAACAACAAAACCAAAAATTGAAGTTAGTTTATTACTAATAAAGAAATTGATATACATTTACACCTGTAATGCAGTCGAAGCAACTTTGTATAACTAACAAGTTGTAGCAGCTAAACTTGTTAATTTATATGACATGAATTTGTTAACATAATCTCCTGAGAACATCAAAACCCTGCAACAGATTGACTCAAACATCAAACAAGAGACTCAAACTTACCTAAAACTAAAATATTTTTAACTAATAAATATTATTATTCATTGACCAAAATATCTTCATTTAACTGTCACTTAGTTTAGGATTCAGGATTTAGCAGTGTTTGATTGTCGGATTTTTATTACGATATAAAGACTGGAGAAACAAAATCCGATTGGGTTATCTTTGAAGAACAAAAAAACATGCTTCCATAAGTCCATGTAATAGTGGCTAGGGACCAAGCTGGGCCTCTTTGAGTTGTTTGGTTTATCTAAAGGAGTGAAGATTTATTAAAAAATAATAATAATATATTTTTTTTTTACCTGTTTTATCCAATTTCTTGCATAATAGTCTGTCAGAGGTATGTGAGTGTAAAATTTATATAAATATGCCAGTGTTTCTAGGTTGGTGATGATGTTTTGTAGAATAGTTAAATGTGCAGCGATTCCAACTGGACGGGTTTAGTTTTCTCTATTTTCGTTCTCATTAAAAATGAGATAAGTTCGAGTTTGAACAATCTTGTCCTATTAAATTTTATTGATTTTGAACAAATTTATAAAAAAAACTCTTATTTCACAAATTTTTAAAATTAAATTTATTAACATATTTTAAATAAATTATTAACTATATTTTAATTTAAACAATATATATACATATATGTATGTAAATTAATAAATAATAAAGAACTTAAAAATATTTAAGAATTAAATATATTTTTAGTTAAATATATAGTTGTAATTCTATTATTTAATTATTTTTATTTTTATATTATTTATTTAATTATTAAAATAATTAATTTACATATTTAATAATTAAAAAATAAGACATGATCATAATTAGATCGGAAG
>JAMLFT010004488.1:0-19454 GCA_026544285.1 Pachyrhizus erosus | reverse complement strand
ATTTAAATATTTATTTTACTATACAAATAAGTATCAACTAATTTTAGTATTGCATAAAACTTAATTAATTTTATATTATTTTAAAAAAATTAAATAAAGGTATAAATATTTATATATATATATATATATATACATAAAAAATTATTTTTTATAATTTATCTGTGAAATGTAAGAATATATTATTTAGTAGTTTATAATAATAAATATATATTAAAATTTATTTATTGCACAAGTTATTATGACAAAATAACTTTCTTTAACTAAAATATTCTTATTAAAAAAATTAGAGGTAATTGTAAATTAGTTAAGCATTTAGATAAAAATATAAATAAAGGTGTTGTTATAAAATACTTTCTTGATTTAAATTATTTAATAAAAATGAAAAAAAAAGAATTTAAAAGAATGTTAACTTCACAGTTAGACACCAAACACCTATTTCAAATATTACTCATGTTATTAATTATCTAGCATGTGAATCAATTAATACATGATTTTTTATCTAAAACAAAATTCTCAAGTTTTCAATCTTAAATATGCATGTATTAATTACTTAAATAAAAAAAATTATTGTGTATAATAATCCTACCTGACTCAATTAAAATTGTTCAAGTGAAAATTATTACCTATAGTCTACAAAAATATACGTTATTTATATTATTTAATAAAAAAAAAAACTTTTCCAATGGAATAATGAATATAAAAAATTAGCATTTTTTGTTTCATAAAAGGACCAAAGTCAGTTTATTAAAAAATAAGAAAGAAAGAAAGAAGTCCCAAATCATTCCCTCTTAAGCTCCTGTGAATGCCAAGTGATAGGTGATACGAGAAATTTTTATTTCTTTTATAATTTATGCCCATTTTACTGACATTCAATCAGCGACTAGGAAAACTCCACGAAAACTGGAGCATTACAGGCGATGCTGCCACTAATCTGGAGCATTATAACATAACTGGGAACGATTAAATTTTAAAAAATTAATCATTTATTTTCCAAAAGCCCTCTGACAAAAATGAGTAACATAAGCAGAACTAAGTGCTGCCAGTCATTGTTATGCAAGTTTAGCTGTAGCATTAGGGGGATCATGTGATTTTTAAGATTTACCCTAAAATAAATTAGACTTGTTATGCTCCCCAAGCATAAAGAAAACATCAAACGTGGCAAAAATGTTTAACAAGATTTCTCACCCCTCCAGGGTCAAGGAGCATATGACATTCTAGGGGGTAGGAATATTATACAATGAGAGGGTTCGCACTTTCTTCTGACTAGTTTCTGCGCAACAAAGTGAAGAAATTAGGAGAGGCAAAAGCTTTAAAATATCATTGAAAATCCATTCCATTGCTATTCATTGTAAATTTATAATCCAAGAAAACAAGATTCTGTTAGATATCAGAATAACTTGATAAGAAATCAACACCGTGAACAATTTTACCAATACAAATCACAGCTTAAGAAAAAGGAAGGAGTGATTTCAATTTAAGTTACAACAAAATCCACCATAGAAAAGGAACACTGAACAAAACAAAACATAACCAAAATCAACCAGTAGTCACTCCACAACAACAATAGTGATAATTTTATCCCAGTAGCTGAGGTTGGATACATGAATTATATGATTCCATTGAGTTCGGTTAAAAACCAAATTCCGAGAAATATTATTCACAATCAGTGGTCACCACCTCCACCGACAAAACAGAAGAGAACATTGGAAAAATTGCAAACCAGGTTAAATACACCTGTATGGACCTCCAAGAGTTGCAGATTTCAACACACAAGCTTTAGAGCCCATCTTTAGGAGATTCACTATCAGTTGTTTCCTTGGTAGATGCCGTTGCCAAGGCATACGAGCTTTTCATTTCTTCTAACTGTGAAACAGTATGGTAGATAGTGAATAAATCCTAACATCAGTCAAACAGAAAAATAAAAGCAACTTAACTCAAGAAAAATCAATGGAACATTTGAACAGCAGATATCAGGGGCCAAATTACCAAATCGGGGATTAGAAGAAGGTTTGCTTTTTTTTTTTTTGGGGGCTTTCGGTGGGAGGGGGAGGAGGATCTTTAGGTACAGTAACCCGCAATCTTTAATGTGTATCGCCGAAATGTAACTATGATGAAGGTAACCCTAACACAGAAAGTGATGGATCAGTAGAACTCTACCTAAATTGGCGATTCTAGGATTTGAACCCCTAAACGTTAGCTGGTCACAATCCACTTGTAAGGTGGTCAATCATTATTGATATAGAAAGTTAACATATTTAAGAATAAGTCTAATAGAAGGCAAGATTTTAGAGAATGATTTGTATCCATTTTAGGGGTATGTGAATGTGAGGGAACTCACAATAATTAATTAATCTATCACATTTCTCCAATTTCTCTAGTCCTGATAAATGATAAACTTGACCAGCAAGTGTGTGCATGCAAGCAAGCGCCAGCATGTGTACAAGACACGTATCAAGGGAGAGGGCCTTTCGTAAGTGAAAGTGAGATGGACAAACATTGACCATTAGATCAAAATTAAAACAAAAAATCACAACTTCTTGAAAAAGTTACGTGACTATAAGTAACTCTTAGTCTTGATTGTCCATATATACAAGAAGGGTAATAGAAGAGTAACTTGTGAGTGCATGAGTGGAGCTGCTAATCTTGATCATGCAATCAAAGTGTACGGTTAAAATTAGTTTTAAGTAAAACAATCTTAACTATACGGGGATGGTAATATGAATAAAACTAACATTTTTCACTTTTCAAATTCTAGTTATATATGCCACACATTATGTTGCCACAAAAAATATATGATATGCTATTAAGCAGAGATAATGATTGGCTGATGTCCTGCTTTCTTCTCTTCTGTCAGTCCCCAACCTCCTTCCCTTCAATGCAGGTCCATAGCTCTTTTCCAATCCCCATTCCCCCTTACTTTGTTTCCTACATTACCTTGCAATGCCCTTAAACATAGCCAAGTTCCCTAACCATCATTCATAACCAACATCTCAAGTCCATATTCGTGTTGCTAATCAAGGATCCCACTTTTATCACAGGCTTTGTACAGAGAAAATTATTTATTTCACCTGCCATATCGAATCCCAATATCCCAGCTTTTATAACCCCAGCACATTGCGAGCAGCAATTGCATTAACTTATCATTGCAGATACAAAACCCACAATCATTTTGTCACAGTAGATCAACTTGTAGATAAATATTTGTAGAAAAAAAGGAGATAAAATAAATTAAACATGTCTGATAAATGGTGGCAATATTAAGTAAGTGTCTCGTTGAGTAAATTCCTAAAGTAAAAGGCACCTCTTTGCAGGTTTTGTGGTGTGCTGCTAAAAGGTCATTGTATTTGATTTGCAGATCGGAGAATTCGGCTTGCAAATTTTCATATTCTGAGATGGATGGACAGCTTAATTTCTGTTGAATGAAGCTGCGAGTGCGAAGAGAAGCATTACAGATTATGAAATAAAAAAATGAGAATTGGAAGTGAAAAAATGAACATACTCACTCGACGGCAGAAGAAGGCTTGTCGTTTTGCTCATACAAAGCAACCAGAACTTGAATGCAAACCAACAAAGAAAAAAGTGATTACTAATATTAAAAACAAAGAATGATGATAGAGAAGAGAGGTGAGGGAAAGAAACCTCAAACCTTTGGTGAGAGCGTCCACAGCTCCACTTGTTTCCAGATATTTTCTAAAAGCTTCCTTCTTCGCTTCTTTTTCCTATACATTAATTAACATTCAGATTTGTATTCATAGGATCGTAGGAGAAACCAGAAACTAATTAATTGTTAGAAAGCAAGTTAGAACCTCTTTGTATCGCATCATCCTCTGTTTTGCTTCACACCCAAACCCAATATTTCTATTCTTTGCTTTCCACCTGATCTGCCATCCCCCTCTCCTCCAAAATCCAACTACTAACTCTTCAACGCCTTTATTTATTTATTCAAAAATAAACCTTTCTTTTTTTGTGTCGTAAACCATCAATTACATCTTTAATAAAAGATACGAACAGCAACACAATGTCTAATATATTGCATTCACCACGTTTATTTTAATAATCTCACTCAATTTTATTATTTTTAATAATATAAGAAAAAGATTTTTGAAGAGAATTGTGTTAAAGAATATATTATTAGTATTTTTTTTTTCATCCTATAAGTATTATTCTTTTTTTAAGTATTTTTTGAAGTAAAAAAATACTTAAATGATTTTAAAGTATTAGAAATTATGTTAAATATGTATTTTAAAAATATTTTAATAAATTTAAATTAGTCTCTAAACTTTCCTAAAACATATTAACTTCAAAAATAAAGTGATGGATATTTAATATTCCAAAAATTACTTAAATAATTTTATTATTGCTTTCCTAAAACATATTAACTTAAAAAATAAAATGATGGATATTTAGTATTTAAAGTGTTACTTAAATATTTTTTTTATTCTAGGAACTGCTTAAAAGAAAAAGTAATGTTTTGGAGACAAAATCAATTGTTTATCTTTTTCTCTAACTATTATTTAATGTTTTTATAAGAATGATAAACAAATCAATATGTCTTAACCTTTAAAAAAATATGTCCAAAAAATAACTAAAAAAAGAAAAATATTAAAAATTATAAATTTATTTCTTTTAACATATTATTTTTTATTTTATTTACATAGACATGCTATCTTCTTTTAATTATATAAAAATATAAATTTATGAGTAAATTATATAATTTTTTCTTGAAATTTGTACTAATTACACCTAATATTTTTATATTATGTAACTTTACAAAAAAAAAATTCTAATTATTATCTCATATAATATTGAGCACTCGTCCTCTTGTGTTTTTTACAAATTATGTTTGATACTCATTTATTTTTTTGTTTTAATTCTTATTGTCAAGTTAATAATGTTAACTAATATTGTAACAATGATGTTACTAATAATTATTAAAAACAAAATCACTAGGATGCTAATATTGTCACTACTCATTTAATTACTTAACGGTAGAAGTTACAAAAAAAAAAAAGGAGATATATTAAGCATAATTTACATAAAACCACGGGGTGTGATTGGAGAGGAGAGATGCTTGATGTTATACAAGACAATACATTAAGAGGTTTTTTGTAGGGTTACAAAATGAAAGTATATCAAGTATAATTAATGCAAACTTCAAGATGAATTTGTATAATTTACTCTAAAATTATTTATATATACATGAAATATTGATGGATTGGGCCAATAAGAAACTTGACCTAACTTTAACTCGTTGAGTTGGTGGGTTGGTGAATTGGATATCCTAACTTACTCTGTCATTTTTAATAGATTAGACACATTCAACCTATTTTACTTACTTTATGTCTTTATTTATTGTCGTTTTTATCTTGACTTATAGTTTTTTTTTTTATCTATTATAAAATTGAGATTTTTTTCTTAGGGTGTATGTGATCTCTAAACAAGGTCGACATAGAGTCTAGCAAGTCAAAGATAAAGCTATTAATATCAATTTTAGATTGTGAGCGAATTTATCACAAGTTTGAGTCAAATTGAGATGATAATTTTTTTTAAATGCATTTAAATAAGTTAACTTTATTAATTTGTGATTTATCCAAATGTGGGTGAAGTTGAGTTTATTTGTAAGTTATTTTTCTTTTCGCATAAGTCACACACACAACCTTATATTTTCACTTTAGATCTAAAACTTGTAAGTCATGAAGTGGGAGTTTTACATGTTGGTTTCCTTGCATTTTTTTGTTTGTGAATACATCATCTCAACATTGTAGTTCCTTTAGTTTCCCTCCACCCCACTGTAGTTCAATAACTTCTTCAACCCACAAACAAATTGCAATTAGGGATGATTATGAGATGGATTAGGATAGGTTTGGGTATTTTTGTCTTCATTTTTATTAAGGGCGAGACAAGTTTGAGAATAGGTTTAAAAGAGACGATATAAAAAATTAAAACCCAACTTTATCTTGATTAAGGTTGAAAAATCCTATGAAAAAATTTCCCATTTTTTTATTAAAATAATTTACTAATATATAGGTTTAAATAAAAAAAATTCTAAGAGTATGTGTATTACAAGACAGGTTTGGAGGAAGGTGGGGGGCATATATCCTTGAACCTATCACTGTTTTTACAAAGTGAAAAAAGCACAACCTCAATTTTAGTTAAAGTAAGTTTTTTCTAATGTACCAAAAAAGAATTTGATGCATGTTTGTGACTTCAAATGTAATTATATTGTAATGCCTAATCACAATGCAACATGCTCCATAAAATACATCAAATATATTACTGCATTGTCACTAGTACAAATAATGAATCATACCAACTCAAACACACTTTAAGACTCAACGAGACAATTGTCTTGTTGAATTTGATTCATAAATTAAATAAGTTGAACTTGAGTTAAAAGTCTAACTCACTAAATAAACGAGTTGAACTTGAGTTATGTATAAATCAATTCGATTAGTTCATAAACTAACTCAATCTATATGTGTGTGTGTATATTAAATACTTTTATTATTAAATTTATATAATTAAAT
The DNA here is from genome assembly GCA_026544285.1 of Pachyrhizus erosus. Taxonomy (NCBI): domain Eukaryota; kingdom Viridiplantae; phylum Streptophyta; class Magnoliopsida; order Fabales; family Fabaceae; genus Pachyrhizus; species Pachyrhizus erosus. The sequence goes on along the minus strand of JAMLFT010004488.1, from coordinate 12,927 downwards.
TTTAATTTAATATTCATTTTTCTATAATGTAAATAAATAAATATGTAAAACAATCATAAATTTAATATATATATATATGTATGTATGTATGTATGTATGTATGTATGTATGTATGTATGTATGTATGTATGTATAATAAATAATACATTTTATACTAAATTTATATAAGTAATTTTTTTTACTTAATTTCATATTTTTATTTTTTTATAAAATAAATAAATAAAAATATGTAAAATAATTAAAATTTTAAATCAAGTAGAGTTAATAAACTAAATTGAGTTGTTTATAAACTTGAATTGAGTCAAATTTAAATTGAAAATAAATGTTCATATCGAGTCAATTTTTATCTAGTTGAGTTAAACTAAACCAAACTCAGTTCAACTTGACTTATTTCCAACCCTAATAATCATCACACTTATAATGTGCATGAGACAATCAAGCACCACTACTATGAACAAAGATCCACCGCAAGCCTTTATATGTGTGCGTTGAATTAGTACATTTATCCTATAAAAATAAATAACATATTTGACTATTTCCAAAAGATAAATAACATATTTATCCTATAAAGATAAATAACATATATGAATTGCAATTTTTTTTAAAAAAAATTGAGTTTTGTAAAAATAAAACTTGAATTACTTTTGCAAACTTCAATACTTTTAGTTTACAAACTTTAATTCAAACATATACAAAGTCTCATTATGCCACTAGCAAAGAAACAAAAGCAAAAAATAATAATGAGTATTTATTATATTACAAATATAATAAATATTTTAAAAATTATTTAATAATATATTAAAGATTCTTTAATAAGTGTTGTAATATGAATTTTATTTTTAAACATATTAAAAATTCAAGTTATGATCCATCATGTTATCTTTCATATACCCCTTCACTCCAAATAAAAGAATTATAATTTTTTTCCAACCCAGCTTTTATATTATCATTATCGCCTTGGCGCGTCATTAGTTTCTCCTTTTCTTTCTTCCTTCCATCCAATCTAATGTACCCAAAAAAATATAAAAACATTATTTATGGTGTTCTTTCTCTCTAATTATATGATGGTTAATTGCAATTGGGCCGCCACATATCGAAATGGAAAAATGCTTTTGCTTTATGACTATTCGGCCACTCGAATGCCGACAACAAAAACCCCTGCCTACTCGTGATCTTACTATTTCGTGAATTCATGGATTTCACTATTATTATTGCACCTAGTGTAATTGGCTTTCTATTGAGAATGCTTAAATCATGGTTTGATAAAAATTCTATAAAAATTTACTCAATATATATATATATATATAAACATATGAACAACTGATGCGCTTGCCATTATATAACACCAGTGTGCTTTGACCCTCTTTAACATCTGTACTATTGTAATTCCCAAATAGGTTGTGCACCAAAAAGTTCACTTATTTGGGTGTGTCCCGAAAGAAGCAAACTATCTTTCATTTACAGGATCCAAAGGAGTTGTTTTTTTGACATAATACTACATGGAATATCATTCATTGTGAATTAGATCCAGTGCATAACTATGACATCCTCAACAAATTAGAAAGTCCGTGAGTATTTCCTAATTTCATACATGATTGAAGATATGGAAACAAGATCCTTGTTCAGTGCAGATCCACCGACGATCCTTTTAATGCAATCCGTGAGTCTTGTGTAATAAAGCAACAATTGAGTCAAAGCAGCCCTTAAGATCTCCATACCACACAAGAAGTTGCTGAAAGAAGTGATAACGTCTTTATGCATCAACTCTATTGCAGCCTTCCACCTACTTGCAAAATCCTTCACTAGTGGCTCGACTTCGGCAACAGTTATGGGCTTATCCGGACTTGATGTTGGGTCCTCGGCTGACAAATTACACACAATCAAGCCCATAATTTTCAAAACAGAGAACATAAACAACATGTGTATCACTGTTATGATACTTACAAGCTTTAGACTTTACAAACTTGATTAAATCATTAAAATGTTCTTGAAGCAGTTCTTCCTACAAGGAAGGAAGACAACAGTAAGGACAACCACACATTAGAACAAGCGGGAAAATTATATTATATTTGCCTAGTATAATCTATAGATGCCCTTTCCCCTTTCTTTAATCAGAAAGGCTTCGTAAATTTATGAACACTGTTGGTCATTTCCCCAAGTTGGAGATCTTAGTCATGATATCTGAGGTTTAACCGGCATAAATGGTATTTCACTTTTTTCACAAATAACAAATTGAATTTTCGTGAATTGAGTCGTGAGGACTTGTTGCTCGTATTATTTGAAAGTCATTATCTCAAGTTGAGGACTTGAAACACTACAATTTTCTAGGTGGTTACATGTGAAAATTAAAGAATGTGAAGATATAGCAACAGAAAATTGATGCACTAATTTCTTCCGGAAACTATCATAACACAAACTTATCATTATATTGAAACTATATATACAAGAAATTGATTGTAGTTACCACAAACATTGTTGTATTGCTCTTCAGCAGTTCCTCAAAGTGCATTTGAATCTTCCCACCTTCGGGACCTGCTTCCTGCAATCAAGCAAGTGGGAATGCTTCAGTTGCCAAAAGTCAAAGAGAACAACCTATCTGGTTACGAAAACCTTTCTATTGATACCGATGATAGCTATAATTTAAAACAAAGTTATTTTACAGATTCCTACCTTCAGAACAGTAATTGTCATATCATAATTGTTTATAAGAAACACTGTTTGTAATTTTGGTTTTGGGAAGTTCTTCGCAAGCTTGATAAGTAAGTCATCAACAGCCATTCTAAGTCGTTCCAAATTCAAATCAAGCTGCAATTGATCAAAGGATAGATTATATTAGAATTTTACAAAAGAAAACGTAATGATTCTCACTTTTATCACACTAACCTGACCATCTCCACATTCAGCATTTAAATGGATAAGCGAAGCAGTAAACTCAGCATAACGTCTCATGACATAGTGAGGATGAACATCGTCTTCCCATAATGTCTTCACATTTGCATTACGCAAGCTGTTGAGGTGCATGTCAAATACCAATTTAAATCGAGGCCACAAGGATATATTGACCTGCCCAGAATAAAATTATCTTCATCATGGATCAGTAGTAGTAAATTCTACATGATACACAGGCTTGTTATCTTATTAGCAGTATTCCTTAAAGTCATTAATATTGCAGTCCATCTAAATTCAAACGTCACAACTATGAGCCAGTTGCAAGTGAGAGAGGAATATCAGAAAAACAAGAATGTGTATAATATAAATATTTAAGAGATAATAAAGAAAAGGGTGATAAGGAAGATGAATTGAAAGGGGGAGGGGGATTCAGAAAAAAAATAGTAAAGTACATATCCTCCACATTCTGCTTCACGATATTTGCCAAATAAAAAAAATACATAATTTTTCTAAATTTTGTACAAAAATGTAATTTGCATTATGTAGTAGAAAATAAAATTGGAAAAACTAGTCCGACTATATTTGCTGGCATCCAGCAAATTCAATCAAACTTCGAAGTGAACAAAGGGTTAGGATACAATCTATATATTATACAAAAATGCCAATGAACATTATCCCAAATGAAAACAAGGGGAAAATCTAGTCAGACTGGAGTTTTCCTGTCATCAACCAATGTAAATCATATTTTACTTCTTCGCTTTTACCTCTGTTGTTATTTTATATTTTAACAAGAGTAACATCCCAGTGACTTTAATGCCCTAATAATAAACGGAGCTAGATTCCCAGCTCAATGCATGTACTAAAGCTACTGCCAAACATAGAAGTCCAATCATCTAACTACATGGTTCCCAGTCTAAACACTCTCAAGAAAAGACTATTTTGTTTAAATAAGTCTATAAACATTGCATAGAAAACTGACCTTGTCTAAATATGAATCCAAGCATGGAATCCGTCTCCGAGACATGATGAGCTGAAATTTAAAAGTCAGTTACAAGTTAATAGTATAAGTGAAATATCTCCAAATGCACTAAGTATGTCTGCTAAAACTTGCAGCATACAACTTATTCTGTTGATTGCTATATGTTTCTAACAAAGCTTTATGTCTATATATGTTTTATGTGTTGAAAAAGTTTAAGAGCAGAGAGTCATTAATATTTTCAGATGTTGCATCGATCATTTTGACATTATTCATTCATATCGTAGTTACTTCCTGAATGATGTCCCAAGCTCCCAAACTATTGAGTGAATTCTTTCCGCCTGTTTGAAATCAAATATTTTAAGAATTTATTTGATTTATAAATGAAATCCTTTGTTTGTATAGTTATGATATGATATATAAATTAATTTTATTTTGCAATCCTTTTTCAATAGTTGGATACAAATAGCAATGCACTCAAATTTGGTTGGATATGACTTAATTTTAATTTTGATAATTGAAATTGGCATTTTTTGCCCTTATTAATAGTTAGCTAAGTCATTCAACCTATATTTACGTAAACAGCTAATAAAAAGTCAACTCAATTTAGCTTTTATATAAAGCATTTCAAACCTAAGAATTAATTCATAAATCAAATCAAATTATTTCTGATGTTTTTACTCTAAACATGACCTTTGAGAATTTCAGGAGGGGGTAAGATTCAGAATCAGATTCTTGGAACTTGGAATAAATTGCTAAAATTGTTAAGAATCATCCACTGAGATTACACTTACGTAAGCTAGAAATGTCTAATTAGCATCACTATAGTGTTTGCTGAGACATTTTCTTTTCACTGAAAGATCAAAATCGGAGGCTTACAAAATAAAACATTACCTGATGCTTGTGTATTATTTGAATCATAAGCATGAGGCCTATAGCATCATAACAATTTGGAAGAATTGAATTGAAGTGCTCGTCAATGACGCCAAATGGACCTGAAAATACCAAAGAGCAAATAATAAGGTTCTGCTTGAACACCCAATTTTGAGATGAAATGCAATTCAACACTGAAGTGATCTAGTGGTGTTGGTATAACTATAATATATACCAAAATGAATTTAACAACTATCCTTTATTCAAATCATTACAACAACTACCACCAAAGCTGTTTTCCACAAGATAGGGTTGGGTACATGAATTTAATGAAGCCATTGTGTTCTGTCTGTAACTAATTCTTCAAAGAGGTCATTAAATTCAAAATCATATGATGTTGAATCAGACTCTAAAAATGCTATTAATCTTCTTACACAAGGTTATGTGAGCTCTCATCAGTATTATCGCATTCTTCAGCTTATTAATCATTTTGTGAGGGAAGGGGGGAGTTTTCACTGGTCCCATACTCTTCTCGAAGCCAACCAAGTCACAGATGGTTTTAGCTAATTTAGGTCATTCACTTGATAATATGAAAATGGTGTTTGATTTTGTTCCGAGTTTTATTTCAATTGCCATTTTGGTTGATGTAACTGCAACTGTGTTTCCCTGTGGTTATTAATTTCAGTTTGCCATGCCACTAGATGTCATGCCACTTTCTATCCAATATGAATATTCCTAGTCTTAACTTTTCTTGTAAGATCAATTATACAATGCAACATCCACATCTTTGCAACCCTTATGCTTTTGTTGGCACTTTATTCCCCAACATTAAGAACCATAAAGAATCATTGTTCTTATGATGATTGCACAGTGTGCAGTAAATTTTTCCTTTTAGCTTAAGACACATCTTTCCATCACAAATAAAACCTAAAGAATTCCTTCATTTTATTTACCCAAGTATGAATCCTATGATTTGCATCTTTATTTCTGCATCACATTGTATGAAGATCCAAGATACCTAAACTATCTGACTTGTGGTATGATATGATCTCCAAACATTAAATAACAGTCTTTTGTTAGCATAATTTTATTATATTTAAATTACAATACAATCCTTTAATTCATTTACTGCTAATATTAAGATTTTCAATGCTAAAATTGTTTAGGTATACCAAACACCTCTCATCCGTGTTTCTTGATGTTCTACAATACCATGTTTTTTATGATGTTTACTTACATATGATTGTTGCTTATATATCCCTTCTTGTTTTTAAGCCTTTAGGAGTTAATTTAGCAAGCTACAACCTTTCATTTATTAATATACTTCCACAAGTGTAACTTACTAGATCCTTCTTCTGAAAAACAAGTGATGGTATTGGCAACCCTCATATGAGTGATGTGCGTGTGTGTGAGTGAGAGAGAGAGAGAGAGATCTTGATTATTCTGAGAAATGGGAACATTTAATTACAATGGTTAGATTAAAATTAACAATTCTGGTCATGTATTTAATTACAAGTTCCATGTGATCTTTAATTAAAAAGGAAGCAAATCACAAGGGATTTGTAATTAAATATGCACTCTAAACCATTAATTTTAATCTAATAGTTGTAACTAAATGTTCTTATAATCTTATTTCTCACAATAACTAATAGTTATCATCTGAAACGCTCCTTACACACATCAAATTGACAATAAATCCAACAGTGATTATCTCTATCTGTCCCTCTTTCACACACACACACATGAATGCACCATGTGACAATGAATACAACAATGTTCATCTTACATGATATCAAGAAGCTAGAAGTCCTCCTTATGTACACTATTTGTTTAAATCTTAAGCGAAAAACTCCTCAAAATAATCAAGACACTCCATAAAAAGTTACCTGAAAAAATTTCATAAAATATAGATTCTTCTCCAAAGAAATCATCACAGAAATTATATCTGCAGATGAACGAAAATAATGTCAATATGCATAATAATAGGGACTTTATGATATGAGCATATGACAATATGAAGACACAGGGAACTTTTAGAGTACTCTGAAGTAGCAGTATCCATAAGCAGCTTCTGCAAGCTCCTGAACAGGACCTCATATGGATATTTAATGGAGCTAGCTTCAGCTATATGAGGAATCAGTGCAGGTTCATCAATTTCCTGTTAACAGTATAACATTTAATGTACTGTCAAATCTAATGCAATTATTCAAAAATTTGTAAAATGTGTGCAGAGTCATCTAATAATATATCAATTCCTATTAATATTACAACAAAGGAACACGTGTATGACAAATGTGGATCAGGCTCTAATACCATAATAGAAATGAGCCCCCCCTCCACCCCTTGGCATCTAGAGTGTAAAATTAGCAAGTCTGGACATCAATGGAGACCCAAAATAAAAATTGGATAGACTCTAACATCCTATTAGAAGTGGAGTGAATATAACTTGAACCCAAAAGCTAGCTTAAGAAGGGAGGGTTGTCCAAACATTATATAGAGTATTTTGAATATATTCTAGTCGATATGGGGTATCTTCACAACGTGGTTTCCAGTATGAATTTATTTATTTGTTGAATCAAAGTAACATATAACTAATCATTGTTGCTTTATAAAATTAGTAATAGGTCTCTAAATGTTGAAACACAGCTTGCTAAAATATAAAATTTCTTTATTTCTAACAACTATTTTTCCTAGTTTTAATTGACCTTGACTCCTTGAAGAAGGCTATGGTCATCAATAACAATATAATTTAATTAAATAAACACATAGATTTCTAGGCCAATTTGATTATCAAAAAGAGAATCATCCGCATGGATTTCCTTTTTATCTGGACAGAGTTATACCTTCAATATATTGATCCTATCCCCAAGAGCAAATACTGCAGATCGATTCTTCAGTGGTTCCCTTGCTCTTATAAATAGACCACTGCTTCTTGTCTCTACACCAATTAAATCATTATATGTTGCTATATCCAGTTGTAGTTTCTCCAATGCTTGTATATAAGCACGGAAATGAGCACTAAGAACCTGCAAACATTAAGCAGCATTAGGGTATTTCTTGAAATTATCTTCATTTTCACTGTTTCAATCTAAAGTTATCACAGAGTGCATTTGAAAGGGCTTATTTGGGCTAGTGGAAGTTGTTTATGATCTTCCTTTGAGCTCTGTTTAGCTTGTTATAATAAGTTTCATGGAGAAACTAATAAAAATAAGCTATTTCTAGCTCTTTCTAGCTTCACAATCAGACTTATGAATAAGTTATCATTTGACAAGAGTTCCTTTGATATGTGCTTAATTATGCAAATTCAAGCTAATACAACTCAAAACAAAGTCTTTTATGCAGATTAATGATTTAGAACTGCAAATCTGTGAAGATTAACAATAGACTAATCAGGTATAGGCATATGGCATCAAAGACACTTGATTATCAACCTAGAACCATTAACATCTTCCATACAGTAGTTGCCTATGTCAGGCCAAAACAGAGCTACCTAAAGTCTCCAATGCTATCATATCCATATCTCATTTTAGACTCCATTTAAGAAAAATATGCTACGTAATTTTGGTGTGGTGGGCATCGGCTACATTCATTATTGAACCTAGATTTAGGTAAAATCATAGTCATACAAAACAAGGTTTTCGTCAACAGATTACAAATATAAAGGAGTCTTAGGTTTCAAAATACTAAACTAAACTTATCATACAAAATGACACTGACCATGATGTTGATTTAAGGTTCACTATACTTTGAAAAAGATAATTGGATCAAGATTATAAACAAAGATAAATACATCCAAAGCAACCAAACATTTTCTACTCCTGATAGCAATATTGATTCAAGATTCTAATTTTAACAGCTACCTTGTTCATTGTATCAATGTATGCAGCACGAACTTCATTGTATATTTCCTTGCCGTGTTCCTTGAGGAACATAACAACGTACCTACACATTTATACTTCCATTCATTAGATTAATAGAGAATGCACAAAATTACCAGTCATTCCATAATTTAGGGGGCCAAAGAAGTGAAGTATAGATTGGTATATTTCACAGCCTTCTGATGTTGGCAGGCAACATAAAAATTATGCAAATGATGGCAGCCAAAACATTTAAATGAATATTTAATAAACAGACTCTTCAAGATCAAAAGCACTGTTTATTACCACACGCTATAATGATTTAGTTACCAGTGGGCACTGTGCATGAAAGACTGAAATAAAAACCAAATTAATCAAAATAATATTCAACATATGAAGAAAGAGATTTGATCAAATACCATCCAATGCTCCAAGAGAGACACATTTAAAACAAAATTTGCAGCTGTTATCAAGTAGATACAATTACATGCTAGGAAAAATTATCAATTGGAATTTGAAAACAGCATCAAGGAGCAGCTTTTGAAGCACAAAGCAGCTTCATAGCAAAAGAATGTAATAACAATTATACCAAATGCCAAAACTAACAGTGAGTTTCATTTCATCCAAAACCAAAGACATGAACAAATGTTGCCAATAGGTTTTGAAGCAAAAGAAATGGTTATCCAATGATCTGTTAAGTTCAGGAAATTAAAAGGAAATACGATGAATAAAATCATTCCATTAAAATGGTAACTAAGAAAAACTCACTTGTATTTTAGAAGGACACTTTGTTGAAGTATTTGGATATTTGTTTTGGGTTTTCTCAGTGCATAAAGTTTCTGAACAATGAAGTCAAACACCTGCAGATGGAAAGCCATGATAGTTATTTTTTACCCATTAAACAGTCAACAAAAAAAAAAGGTCAGCAAGAAAAAATATTATTCCTATTATTTTAGGTGTTAATAACCTTTGAAACTGCTTTCTGCCTGAGCTTTTCAAGCTCAGGTTGAACATCTTTTAGAGCTTTAGAAGCTTTAACCATTGGATCTACTTCTACAAACTTTAGTTTTTTACTGAGAATCTCAAGAGTTCTCATATATTCCTCATTGACCTGAAAAGAAGTCAAAAGAGTACAAGTCTAATTAAATGGGAATATAATAGTAACATGTATTATATAATGGAAACTATATAATTAAGTACTGGGTGATCTAGATGAAGATCAAAACATAGACCAGGATGATAGAATCAAAATAAATTAAATCGATAACAAAAGCAACTTATGCAATATTGGTGGAGAGAAGAGAAGTGGGTCATGAAAAAAACATATACACCTCTCCATCAACAAGAATGTCAACCATCCTTGGAGGGACTATTATGTCCTCCACAAACTTGGCCAATTTGGATTCAGCCACCTGTTGGATGAAACAAGACAAATCTTAACACAAGTAGAAATAGAAAAAAAATGGTATAACTTATTTGGGGTGGAAGGAGAAAAGACAAAAATGCAGAAAGAGCATGTGATAAACATTAAAAGAAATTCAATTGTTAAGTGTAAACAGCCTTCTGATGCAGGTTGCTTCCCAGATCAAAAGGGCAGCAAGTTACATGATACTAGTCATTTTGCTTTGGTTGTATTACTATTAAGCAATGACAAAAGGGCATTACTTTTGTGAACAAGTTTGAAATTTTTTTTTGTTTAAATTAAAAATTAATACCTTGCGATTCTTAAGTCTCAAACTCATATCCATAGACTTCTCTTGGAGAATCTTTATGTCTGAACTAATGGAACCAATTTCAGCCTGATAAAAAATTAAGATTTCATGATTTAATATTCAATGAAGATAAGAAAAATTGTACTCCAAATATTTTAATATTTCCTTCAAATTATTGAATGTATTACTATGATCACACATAGTTTCTGTTACATGGCTATTAAAGATGATAAACAGGTCGTTAAGTACTTCAGTATTGAAGAGTGAATCTAATAATTCTCATGGGGAAAAGTCTTCATAGAAAGAGGGGAAAAATGAAGTGTCAAATTCAAGCTTCAAGATAAAATTTGCTTGGCCAAAAAATTACCTGAAATCCACTTAGAAGAGTTTCCATCTGTGACAAGATACTATCACAGTCACGAATTTGATCGTGAAGAGAGACTAGATTATCACTTTCCTTAATGTAATCCTGCAGTAAAAGGAACAATTGGAAAACTAACCATCGAATCAAGAAAAGCAAAAGCATTGGCTGAGTACTACAACCCCCTGCTAATTAGATATTCATACTAATCACCAAACCATAAAAAGCAAATTAAAACTTTCAGAAAATTGACCACACAAACCTGAATTGAATCCAATTCAACTTTGCGCAAATCGTTCTCAACTCCCTTTGTATAATCCCTAAGTTTGGTACCTTTAGATAGTATATTTGCAACTACCTACACAAAACAAAGTAACATAATAACTTAATACATGCCGATCCATTTCAATAGCAATGTTTTCAACACAACAACGGAAAGTGACTCACATCATTGTTCTTACACTCTTCCAGTTCCTGTTCTAGTCCTTCCAACGATATATCATCGCTGCAAAATCAAGTTAACCGAAACATATGAAACAAATAGTAGTCTCAATTTGATTCCAAAGTTGCATGCTCAAAAAGTGCACGAACTGAAAATAAACATGGTAGAAAGAGAAGGAGACCTGCTTAGATCCTCTTCCAAAGTTAGGTCTCCAACAAACGCTCCCAAATCGAACACATTCTTCTGCGCATCGTTGGTTTCGCCAATAGAGGGACTCTGCAAAGAGCCGAATCGCCAAATGATAAAGAGAAATGAAAATTGGTGATAATAATTAACTGGAAGTGGGAACTGGATTCGTTTCAGTTGAAGTGTAATTGAAAAGAAAGGCGACGGGTTCGCACCACTGTGGCTCCGGCAACATCGGCCATTGTTGACGAGAGTATGAAGTGTACGTGTGATTGCTCGATTAGATGAAGCGCGTCTTCACTTCAGCTTCAGCATCGTCAGAATCAAATGCACACACATCGTTGCTGAGATGAGATGTGAATGGATCCACGAAGACGAAACTACAAGGTTGTACCCGATACCAGTCGAGAAGAGAACGGGATCGGGGAACCAAACGAAATAAAATTAGCATATCATTTGTATAATTTATACATGGCTTATTTGTGTTTTTGTTTTCGTCTTTAAAAAAAATTAATGTTGATTTTTAAATTTTTATTTTATTTTAATTGTTGATATCAAATAATATTTTAATTTTAACATTTATTATATTTTAAATTATGATAATTATTTTAACAGTTCAATAATTTGTTAGAATTTAACACGGAAATTACGTATAACTTTTTTTATTAAATTTTATTTTAAATATTTTATTAACTAATTTAATATCATTAACGAATAGATAAATATTTAAAAATATAATTTATTATATGTTATAAGTGTTGTCAAACTTATTAATTATATGATAAGTTGTATCATATTTAATGTGATATTTGACAATTAGAATTGAAATAAAAATAATTTTTAAAAATTAAAAATAAAAATAAAATTTTCTTAATTATTAAAATAAAAATATATTATTTTTTAAGAATCAAATTAATATTTAAATTTTTAAAAATTTTATTATTTTTTGTATAATTGAAAAAAAAAAGTTTTCATTACAGCTAATTAAATAATAAATTTGTTATTTGTATTTTTTATTTTTTATTTTTTCAATGATAAAGCTCTGTTATTTATTATTAATGAAAAATAGAATTTTAAACCATTACATTGTGGGTTTTTATTTTATTTTATGATATTAATTTATTTAATGTTAATTGTAGTTTTACATATTATAATATGAAATAAATTTATTAAATTAAGGTAAAATTGTTTATTTTTTAAATATTTAAAATTTGTCTCATGAAAAATTTTAAAATAAGATTAATGATAAGTCAATGTTTGACAATTTAAATAAATATTATAATCTTGAATAAAAAATAAATATAAAAGAGTCCTTCTATTTTTTTTATTCTCAATTTCTTATATTATCTACCCTTAAGTTTATTTTAAATATATTGATTTTAGGTTTTTTTTTCTTTGTGAGACTCTTTATCTTTTTTGTTCTCAATGCTTATCAGTGTGTCATGGTGTTGAGGATGGTGATTTATTTGGAGGGATGAAACGTTTATCTCAACTTGAGAAAGAGGATGATGGACCAGTGTTCTATGTTAAGAAAGAAAAATAGCAAAGTGTCATTGATGAGTCATTATTTTCTCCAATAAACTTATCTTTTTATACCCATTTTTATTAGTGACTTGTGCTTAATTGCCTAT
>JAMLFT010004487.1:0-19455 GCA_026544285.1 Pachyrhizus erosus | reverse complement strand
AAATGAAAAATAATACAATAATAAATTTAATTTTATAAAAATTAAAATAATATTACAATAAAAAATATTTTAATCTTTTATAGTTAAAAATTCTTGTACTCTAACTATATTTTTTATTTAAAAGTTCATTTATTTTAATTTTTTTATTAAACTTACTTTCTTGCAATGTCAATAATTTATCTAAAAGTAAATAAATATTAAAAAATATATAACTAAAAAAATAAAATTAAAATTAAAATATAATTTTATATATTATTTAACTTGTGGAATTATAAGATTGGTCAAATGAAAAAAAATAAAATAATATTCATGTTTAATCACTTTTATATATTTTGATAATGATAATAAGTTAAAAAATGAATAAATAAATAAATAAATTTATTGTTTAATTGTTTTATCATACTAAATTTTATTATTTTCACTCTTTTTTATTCTCATATACATAACATTCATAATTTTTATTATTTTTTATTAGACATTAATATATTTTTAATTCTTTAAATTTAGATTATTGTTATTTTTTATTTTTTATATTTTAAAAAAACATTTTTTAATCCATCTTGATTATTTTTCATCAATTTGGATGCATAATTTGAGACAAACTTTGACTACAAGAGAGATTAAAAAGAGTATTTTTTGAAATTAAAGAAATTTTAAAATAAATTTAAATGTAAGAGATAATAGATAACAATGATATAAATTTGAGAAAAAAAATGTATTTAATTTTTTAACTTAAAATATTAAGTGATAATGTATATATAAAGTATAACTTAAATAAATATTTTGGTCTTTATAAAATAGGATAATTTTTATTTTAGTCTTTTAAAAGAAATTGTTTTAGTTTTTTAAAAATTTTAATTTTATGATTTTAGTCTTTATTTTTAAATAACAATGTTAATTATTAGTATAATGATTTTGATAATCAAATAACTTATCATGTCTTATGCAAGTTTGACAGGACAATTATGTGTAATTCTAAATTCTTGTATGTTTAAAATAGTTAATGACGTTAAACTAATTAATGAGATATTTAAAAAGATAGATTGATAAAAATAAATTATATGTAATTATCTTGTAAGACTTCTTAATGATGTAACAAATGGATTATCAATATTGTTATTATGTAATTGTTTAACAATGTTTCTTAAAAATAAAGACTAAAAAAAAAATTTAAAAGACTAAAATCAAAATAATTTTTTTTTTAAAAATAAAATAAAAAAATCCTATTTTTCAATATCAAAATGTTATTTAAATCATAAAATATTTAATTTCCTTAGTATGAATTTTGCTTCTATTACTTTTCCTACATTATGTTTTCTATGGTAAATTATTTTGCCTAAACTAATGAGTATAACTTGTTTTTCTTACTAATATTTAATGTAAGTCATTTTATCAAAGCCTTTAATTTATATCATAAGTTATTTTTTTATAGATTTTATTCTTATAAATTATAATTTATGAAAAAGGAAACGATCTAGTAAACATTGTATATATTATTCATTTTAATATTATAAGACTCAATTAAATTATCAACTCACTCAGAATACTTGGTTATGGGTTGACTAATTAAACATTAGTTGACTTGTATGATTCAGTTTATATTAAAAAAAATTAAATAATTTCGTAATCTATAAACTTATACACTTAAGATTTAAACTTTAATATATTTAAAAACATAGTTATGAACTTGTTTAAAATTTTAAATATATAACATAATTTTTTCAAAATTCAATACACATAACCTTAAGTTAAAATTTAAAACATATTATTATCATCTATTTATTAAATCTATCATTGTTGTATAGTTTATCATCTAAAATTCTAAGACGTGATTATATTTAGTAAAAAAACAAATAAACAAATTTATAAACAACACAAGTGTAAGGTATAAATTGATTGTCTCATATGAGTAATGTTCAATGGTAAAAAAATAAACTAAAACTGTATGACTCGTTAAGTCAACATGATCATTAAGTTACAAGTTCAAAGCCAAATTGTGTCGAATCGAACTCACTTGTATTAGGTCATGTATACATCTGATCTAACTAGTGACTGAATATCCAATTTTCAATAAATTAACCTTATCAATTCTATTTTGTCTTCTAAATTTTAAAATAAAATAGGTTTATTTTTTATTTATTATAATTAAAATTTAAATATTTTGAAAAAAATTATCCACTTAAAATCAATTTTCTATAATATTTTATCTAAAAAATAACATCCTATAATAATTTTTTAAGAAAATATCAATTTTTTCCTTACATATTTATATCCCACACATAAAAAAATATTAAATTTTACCTTTATAAAATACATATGTCTATATCTTTCATATAAATTCTTGTGACACGTGTTAACACATGTTTTAAACATAATTCTTTTGACACGTGTTAACACGTATTTTAAATAATTTAATGTCAATTCAAATACTACTTAAATTGTACTACTGGTCCCTTTCATTTATGATCTACAATTTTATTTTTCTTTTTATTTTAATTCTTAAATTTTGGAAATTTAATTTTTTTATCTAATTTTCAACTTAATAAACACAAAGCTTTTTAATTAGAGGTCCCCTGAATCTCATGTCACACTTAATCATAATCGTATTATTTAAATTAGTCATCAAAAATTAAATATTAATACATTACTAATCAGCCATTAAACTAAACAGTCAACATATGCTAGGTTAGTAATTGAGTTAAAATTATAAATTTTGTTAAAGTTAGAGACAAATATTGTGAAAAATGACCAAAATAATAAATAATAAATTATTGAAGGACAAAAGCATACTTTATTTAATTAATTTTTTCTTTTAATTAAACTTAAATATATTTTTAATTTTTAAAATATTTTTAAAAAATGTAGTTCTTAATAAATTTTTTCTTAACTTTTTTAGTTTTTAATTTTTAATTTTTAATTTTTATATTTTATAATTATTATTACATTAATTTTATTAACTAAACAGATCATCATCTGATAATAAAGATATAGTTGATTATGATAAAAAAAATTAAAAACAAAGATTTTTCAAAATTTACTTAACAAAACAAACATAACGATAGAATTGAAATATATAAAAAAAAGACCAAAAGTAAAAAAAAAAATATTAAAAATAAAAATATAATTTTTTACTAGAAAAATTATAAAATTTTTAAAAGTCAAAAAGTATATTTTAACCTACTATCTACAGGATGAAAAAAAAATAATAACAAAACCTTTAGTATCTCATTAATTAGATTGACCTCATCCTCAATCCGCAACCCAATACTAGATACCTACCGTTGAACATCTCCAAAACTTGTTATATTAAACTGAACGGAAACATTTAATATCATCATTGATGAACAAATATTGGGATTATTTAAAAGATGCAATAAAGTTACGAACTAAAAGACACAATATAGATAACCAAGTAATATCCATACAAGATTAGCCCAAATGTACAACCGACACTGACAATTCCACTCAATTTAGGATCAAAAGTTAAAAGATATTTAGTTTTATTCTAATCAATTCAGAACTTTTCTAAAGGAAAAGGGTTATGTTAACTATTAAGCCTTCCACACAGGTAATAAAGCTAGCTGATAAAACTAAAAAGAGAGCAACATCAGTAAACTAAAATATATATGATAAATATAGAAATGACTAGATTACAAAACCAACAGACACATGAAAGATACATTAGAAATTTTTAAAATCTACACACTCCAACGGAACGCATGAAGTTTGGCACATCTATGAGCTTTTTATTACACAAATTACTTAATTGCAAGGTTAAGAAGGACCAATGGAAGACCAGTACTTCACAATGGCCATTAGGCTCCAATGGTCCAACCTACTCAATGCCTAATTTCTTTCTTAGATCCACAATGAACTCATAGACCTTCTGCTGATCGGGAAGAGTCTTGGCAACGCTGTCTTTCTGCAGGCACCTCTTGACCCAAGCAATAAACTTGGGGCACTCACTCTCTATGTTGAGGCTGCCAAAAGTCTCATAGGCTTTGAACCAAGTGTAGAATGGAACAAGTGCTATGTCCACAAAACCAAGACTGTCTCCTCCAAAATAAGTCTTGTCTCCCAGCTGTTCCTCCAACAATTTAAGGGCCTTTATGAACTCCTCCTTGGCAGCTTCTTTTTCTTCTCCCTTTGATGTCCAAATCTTCCTTCCAAGATCGTAAATCTATTCCACATTGAGAATTAACACTCAGATCATAAAATGTAAGAATGATAAAAGGGCCAATAATAATCAAAACACCTAATGCATTAATGCCTACCAAACTGATACCAAAAGTAACGATAAAGGAGATATAATCAAATACGTTATGTTTGACACAACAGCCACTTAGGTTAAAGATTAATCAAATACTTTTTTCCTACATGTTGCTAAAGTAGGCAAAGGAACATTTACCACAATAAGGTAAAAGAACAACAATTTAACAGGGAAAGTAACTGAACCACTTAAGGTGGGTTATGGAGAATCTTGGGGAAAAGGGGGTCTACAGAATGTAGATGTTTTTATATCCAAATGGGGACCATCTTCCTTACATTATGCATCTCCAATATTCCAGATTACATCCAGAAAAAGGGTAAGAATTAATGATAGGCAGCAACATGGGTGTAAAATAACCAAATTACATCATTCTATACTAAAGCATAACATAAAATCAATGACAAAGAAGTTACAAGTAACAATCACAACAATGAAGCATAGAAGGGTACCTTCTGGTCAACAAAATCAGCCCAGAATCTAGCTTGAGCTCTCTGGTAAGGGTCAGAAGGCAACAAAGGGTTTCTATCATTCCAAACCTCCTCAATGTACTGAACAGCAATGAGAGATTCACAAATGGGCTTGCCATTGTGGATGAGAACAGGGATTTTCTTGTGAACCGGGTTCATTTGGAGGAGCAGAGGGCTCTTGTTCCTCAAGTCCTCTTCTTTGTACTCATATTTGATACCCTTTTCAGCAAGGGCAATCCTGACCCTCATCCCAAATGGACTAGGCCAAAAATCTAGCAGAACCACCTCATCTGCCATAGTGATTCAAGTTGAAGGAGTACAGAGAAAGATGAAGAAGATTCAAGTACAAAACTGATTTGTAATGATTAAGGCATGCTTATTTATAGTCATGATTCATGACTAATAATGGACATTGGTTTATGAAAATGTGACCTTTAGGATTTATGAGTCAATGTATTTGGCACCGCTTTAAATAGTCAAATCTACCAGAATCTACCACTTTACCTGCTCTTTTGGTTCACACGATTGTGGGGTCTACTTGAGATATTAGCAGCAAGTTATTCTGTCCTAGTATTACTTCCTTTCTTGGAATTCTACACAAGCACGTTATTTTGTAAGGTCTAGGACCTTCCATGTTTAAATGTGTTGGAGACTAGAGTCCCCACTGCCCCACCGCGTGTCATGGCTTAAATAAGCATTCAGTGCTTTGTTTCTTCTATTAGTATTTATTTATCCATCTTATCTTTTATGTCCCATTTTAATCTATTTTTATTTCTCTAGTGTTTTTTCTCACTTTCTTTGCAACGAATGAATATGAATATTATTTTTTATTTTTTTACTTAAATTAATTTGCATCCTCAATTACTTAATATTTAAGATTTTTAATTAATTAATTTTAAATAAAATATATTTTATCTTTTATTTTATTTTTAATTATTTATATATTATTTTATTATTTTTAATCTCACATAAATTGTTACCTTTTATTTTTAGCTATCAATATTAGTTTGAATTATAAATGATAACGTATTGAATATAATTTGTATTTAGAATTTTTTATTTTTATGTAATATTAATTATTATAATTTTTGAATACATTAAAATTATAAAAAATAAAATAAAATAAAACTTTAAATTCTAGATTTTTGAAATATAAAAAATATTATAAAAATAAACATTTAAACTTTTAAAAAATCATAACAGTTCAAATCTGTAAAATTTTTTAAAAATATATATTTTATATTTATTACATTATTATTTAATAATTAAAATTAATTATAAAAGATTAAAAATAAAATAAAATAATTTATAAAAAATTAAAAATACCAAAAGAATATCAATAACATATTTTGCCTGTATTTTTTAATTTAGTCCATAAATTTATATTTGATTTTTGATTAAATATAAATTCAAGGTTCCTATTAAAAATAATAATTAAAAATTTTAATTTAAAATTATCAAATAATTTAACACTTAAAAAATTAATTTAACTTTTATTTTCATCAGAGTATTTTTCGTTTAATTCACGTGAAGTGTGAGGTAAGCAATTACGTCATCGGGTTAACCTCAAGTGACTTTAGTTAAAAATATTGAGACAATATCTTCTATTTCTATTTCTTTTCCTATTTTTTTTCCCTTTCTTTGCTACGTGAAAATATTATTTTTCTTTGTTTATTTTCAACAGAGAGCACTGTTCGTTTAATTCAACTTTTTTTGGGTGTATTTTCGTTAAATTAAACTAAAATGCGATGTAAGCAATTACATCATCGTGTCAACCGCAAGTTACTTTAGCTTAAAATATTGAAAAATAATTATTCTATTCCTTTACTTTTTTATTTAAAAATAATTTAAAATTTGACTTAAATAAATAAAATGAATTAAAAGTTTCCATTTTTCTCTAGGCCTCATTTATATTTAGTGCCCAACTACGTTACCAGTAGATTTTTCCCTTACATGGGTATTTATAAAAAAAAAATATAAATCAAATGTATTACTTAAATCATAAATTGAGTAATGATATACAAATTTCATTAGCTCAATATTTAATTCATTTTTTTAAGCTTTGATAATAGATGTAAATAATTTGAAGTTTCACCATTTGACTAATTACCGCTAAGAATTTATAACTTTGTAATTAATCTTTAAAACATAACTATTATTACAACACATCATTTTTCAAATTAATTTAATTAAATATTTAACCAGTACATGTTTGATATAGTTTATTTTAATAAAAACAATACATAATTTTTTGGAAAAATTAACAAATATAAATAATCATTCCTCTAAGATGCGTTAAACCGTCAATCACTTGCAAATTTGTTTCCGGCTCACCTTAAAGTTGTTTTTTCTTTACTTTTTTATACAAACAAATGCAGTGATATTTGCACTTGATTTTGACCTTTTGTTCCGATGCTTTTGAATGAGTTACTCGTCCAGTTTATATAAACTCTCATTTGTAAATTGAATTGTTTATCAATTTGATTTAAAATATGTTTTTCATCAAATGAAATAAAATAACAATTTAAGGATTTGAGAAATTGCATCAGTTTAAAATTTAATTTAAGACGTGTTCGGAGGGATAGCAAGTTTTAATTTTTTATTTTTAAATATAATTTCTAAAACAAAATGCTTTATTTAAAAAATAGTTAAAATGACATTTAACTTAATTTTATATTCATTTTTAAAATTAAAAAAAAAATTATGAATTTAATTTTTAATTTTAAAAACACATTTTTTTATCACTTTTGACGATATTTTATTCGTTACCAACACTACTACCATCATCGACATTTGTATTATTATGGTTATCGCCATCACCTCTATAATTATTGTTATTATTATTATTTCACTACTAATGTCAGCATCACTTTTATTACATTCATTTACACTGTCATAATTGTCGTCGTTATCAGAACTTACGCATTATCATTACTTCTTATGTTACTACTATCATCATCGTCAACACTATTACCACTTTAACTACCATCACCATATTAACCTTTTCATTACCACCATTGATACTATAATCATTATAACTACTTCAATCACTTTTAAAAACTTATTATAAATTAAAGATGAATAAAATGAATCAATTATTGTATTTTATTTTGTTCCACTATAATATAATATAATAAAAAATAATTATCATATAAAAATATAAAAAATAATTAAATTTTCTAAAAAAAAATTAAAAATATATAAATTTTTACAACAAAATAATCATATTAAAGTTATACAAATAATAAAAATAATACAATTTTGACAATATAATAATAAAAATATTTAATGTCATATTTTTACAATTTATACTTAGTTTCTATTAAACAAAAATTATACGTAAATAAATAATAACAATATTATAAAATATCAATGTAATGGTGATAATAATAGTGATAATGACAATAGGTTGTGGCAGTGGTAATAGCGAGGTGGTGACAATAAAACTTTAGTAAAATTAATTTCAAATGTATAAAATATAATGCGAAAAATAATAAATCACATATACAAGAGATTCATCAGATGACAACAGTGGTAGTAGTAGTAGGGTGGTGACAACGACGATAGTAACAGTGACAACAACGATAATAATGCTGACAATGAGTGGTGATGATAATGAAAAGATTCATTATTAAAGATAGTAATAATGTATTTTTTAAAATTAAAAACTAAAATTTTAAATTTTTTTGTTTATTATAAAAAAGAATATAAAAGTATTTTAAAAATTGAGTTAAAATTATTTTAATTTAATTTTTTTTAACACATTTTCCTTTTAAAATAAAAAATAAAAAACTCACAACCATTATACAAAAATTAAGATATTAGGTTGTGACTGTGTATTCACCAAAACAAATAATTGTATTTGTGTGATTGATTGTAAAAAATAAAGACAAATTATTTGTATCATTAACATTGCCATCCATGACCTCAACCTTATTGTTAAGTTGACTCTAATATTCATGCATCTTATTTTTTTTGAAACTTTGGATAATAAGACAGTCTTGTGATGAGTTTTTTATGATGAAATTTTTGTTTCAACTTTAGTATTTAATTTAATGAGAAATTATGATTTGATTAAATATGTTTTTAATAAAAATAAAATAATTATTATCAACCCCATTTTGAAATGGTAACAGTTGTCAATATGGAATATAGAATAAACAAACGTCTTAACATAAATATTCTCCCGAGAGAAACAAAAAATTTTAACTCCTTTTTCGTATCTTAGGTGCAATGTGAGTTTATTTATCCATATGAACATAATTCTCTATGTAAGACTTGATAATTTATTTGTTGTATCTCCTTGAGTTCCTTTATATTTCAAGCGACCTCCTTTAATGGAACGTTAAAATGAACTTCGTGGGACCTGAAAAATTGAAAAGGAAAAATGTTGGGCTGCAGAGTAAAGCAAATGCAACAGTAAACTTTGGGCCTTGAGTTTTTTTTTGTTTTATTTAAAATTCCTATTCAACTTCCCCCTCCTATGTTAACCCTTTCTTTTCCCTCACACCCCCACTTCACCACACTCTCTTTCACAACACTTCCCCTTCTCCCATTACTCTCTTTTTAGCACATCCCATTATATCTCTCCTTTTGTTCGTCTCTTCATTGAACTTTCTTCCCACTTGCTTTAATATTAAGTCTTCTTCTTTTACTCTTCCGTTCCCACATTTATTTTCCTTCTTGCCGAACATAAACTCGTTTTCATTCAGTATTCATACATAACGTAAACAGGTTTTCTATTTTGTATTGTATTACACTACACATTAGAAACAAATTTTCATTATGTATTGTAACCTATTTCAACTTTATATACAATAGAAGTTTGTTTTTGTTATGTATATAGAACAAACATAAAACTAAAACATGTTTCTATTATGTATTTTGGAAAAATATGTTTTTATTTGTATTTCATCCACATGAACAATGATTTTTTTTTTTTGTATATCTATACACAACAAAAAATATACTTCCATCAAGCGATTTTTGTCAAAAAGAAAATACCAAAATAAAAGGAGTGAGAAGATTAAACAGGAGGTGGATAAATCATGGGCAGTGGAGTATTCATATAAAAAATAGATACAGACGGGCTCAAAGTAACTACAATTGTCAAAAAAAAAAAAAGCTTTATCAAGAATCAAGGGTCTAAAAACAAAAAGAATCACTCTTACAGAAAACCTTTTTTAACGGTTTAAAAATCCGTACTTCAACAATTTTGAGCAGCTAACTTAGTAAACATATCTTAGCAATACTTGGAAGAGTAATGAAATAATCACTTTGGTATTGGAAAGAATTGTTGCTCCCTTAAGGATGGATACACTTCCAAAATAACATATATAGATCTTTTTTCCAAAACATACACAATGTTGCGAATGAATATAGTGGATGAAGTTTCAAGGTTGGCTTTCCATAGTTGCAAAGTCCCTCAGTTACTCTAACCTCTTTTTTGCACAGTATTCAAACCTTGCAATGTCAATAATTGCCTCCATGTTACAACAACCAAATACAAAATACTAAGAGTGAATGCTTTTGACAAGGTTGATAAACCAAATAATAGGAAAAGGAATATATTAGATATGCTTTCTCAAATGGAGTTTTTATTTTTTAAGTGATAGAAAAAAACTAAGGAAAATATGTAACATTTTTTTAAGAGTCTTGTTAATTAGTACTTTTATGAAATTAAAAATATTTTTTTTTATTGAAAGTCATATGAAAGTTTAAAATTATAGAAGAGTATGTTTTTACACATTTAATAAAAAAAATTATCCTCTTTTATTTCTTTAATCAGTGTCCTTAAAACAATGGTTATCATTTACCAATTTTTAGTAACACATTGATTACATAGCATTCCTATTTATAACAATTTTTAAGAGAGAAGTTGCCAACTCTCATCAATTTTTGTAACTAATTAGCCAAGTATATTTTCACATTTTAAATTATAGTCTCAACATACTAGTCCTTAACTTAGAATCATTCAAAGACACTTAACATTTTCCTTTCCTATTTAAAAAAGATTAGCAACCTAGTATTCTTATGTAAGAACATCATTTTTAACTTTTCTTTTATTCACCTAATCGTGAAGGAAGTGAAATTGTGTCTCAATATGCTTCCATAATGTCTTTTAATATTAATAAAAGTATTTTGGACTAAAAGATGTCACCATGGTGAATTGTAATGATAAGTGGTGACAAAAGAGGTTGTAATGTAAGAGAGTTAGGACTTGTTGCAATAGCAAAACGAGAAAGATGTAATGATAGTGGTGGGGTTGAGGTGAATGACAAAGGTGTTGTCAATGATGACAAAGATGTTATTGGTGTCAACAAGTAAAGGTGTCGATAGAGAGGGAAAGAAGAGGGACAAAGAAAGAATATGATGTTGATGATGCACCATAATAAAGTAATAATGAGATTAATATAATCATTAAGATGTGGTGTACCATGGGTTTTCTTTGAAGGTGATAATTTGTCATGTGTAGGTGTGCGTCACTTTTGAAGATGATCTATCCTAAAATTTGTCGTGTGTATATATGTGTGATTGTGAATATTTATTTAAATGTTGGTAATTTTATTAAATTGTATTTTTTTCTCACTAACACAATGAACCCTTCATGAAAAATGATGAATATACACTCTAAAAATGGAATATATGGGTAGAGAGATTAGATAGATAGAACGAAGGAAAAATTAATAAAAGAAAAAATAATAGATGTGCCAAACAATATGATGAAAAATGACAATTTATAAAAAAAAATCATGTTGAAAACAAGATAAAAGATATAATATTTCATAATAATAATCCATTTGAATAATCTTCATCTCTAATATTCACATGATATATAATAAAATATGACCAATATTTCATCATAAATTGTAAAATTTAAATGTGTTATATGAATGTTGATTGAAATTATGGTTGCACTATGATCTAAAACTATATAATAATTTCTCTTTTGTCTATTTTTACGATTGTGGTTTGAGATTACTAAGGCATTAACAATTTTATTTAATGCTTGAGTGCTCTTTTGAATCATTTTTGAAATCCAAATGGTTCATAACCTTATATACTCTTCCTTTGTTACGATGAAACTAACATGAAAGACCAATGAATAACAAAGAAATGTACAAATTTTTTCATCTTTTGTTGATTTGTTATCATTAAAGTTTTTAAAATTTATGAGATCCATACAAAATAATTTTAACTCTCAAATACAAAAAAAATATATGAAAATAAATAATAACTTAGTTTAATCACAACATGACACAATATTTATTATTATTATTATATATATATATATATAGTTTTGATTATCTGCTTCACGTAATCAATTATGTATATTAATAATAATGATAATTAAAAAAATAATGTTAACAATATAATATTTAATAATCAAAATAAATAATAATAAATCAATAATAATTATAATATTAAAAAAAATATTTTAATTTGATATTAATTTTTTTTATATTTTTAACCTATCAGACAATTTTAATTTAAATATTTTTCTTTAATTCATTCTATTTCTTTTTAATCAAACAATTTTTATTTTTGTTCTATATCTCAATTATTTCTCTTCTTTTTTTTTTTTTCCACCAACTTACTTTCTCTTCCTATATTTCTTCTCTTCTTATCAAAGACCATGTTAAGAGCAATTCTTGCACGAGATAACGTCAGAATGTATATCACCAATACTCAATATATGTATGCAACAAAAGCCATGTATTTTTGGAGCATGTACCGTGCATCTCATTTAGATTCCTCTATTAAATGGAGCTTCACACTGAAGAGTGTTTCAAGAACACGTAAGAAATAAACTCTAAGCATATAGGCAAATTCTGATTACGTAGCTTGATCTGGCAACCTGATTCTCATCACAACTTATCACTCTCATTCTTGGATGAGATTTGGAACGTGATAACGATGAGCTACACCCCATGTGAAACTAAGCTTTCGTTCTGAGTGAAACAAACAATCTTTCACTTCACAACCAACGCCGTGTTGATGCGGTTAAGGTTTCAAACCACACTCTCCGTGGTCCCTCCACCCATGCCAAAGATCAAAATATTGTTGCAGGCAATGCACCCACTTTTTGCAATCAATGCACAGAGCTTTAGGACAAAAGCTGCTTTTAATACTAAGCATCTTCGACCACCAATCGGCGTTTATGTGTACCGTACCTAGTTGCAGATACCAAGAGCCTATTGGTGAAGCATGTGAATATGCCATTTCACCATTAGTACAAATCTTGCACCATGGAAATTCCATATTTGGGCCTCGAGTCATTCTTACTCAGCTAGGCAATACTTTCTACTATTAGTTTCCACAATCCTTTCAATTGATTAACAAGTACAAACTAAAACTTTCATGAGCCTACAAGTGTGTCAAACATAAACATGCTTGGTAATTAATATTTGAGTTTTATTATTAATATTGTTACTGATCCAACTTACGTTCAAAATGTTTTATATATTTAATAAAATTATTGAAAGTATAATTTATTTATCACATTAGTTTTATTGTTAAATAATTTTTATTAAAATAAATATCTATTTATGTGACACGTTTTATAATAATTGACAATGTACATATAAATTATACTTGAAAATTTAATATGTACTGATAGTTAATGATATTTATATAATTTTTTATTTAAAAAATTTGAGTTATAATTTTTTTTTCAATTAAATATTTATATTAACACCATCAATATTACGATGAAAGATAAATATTTATTATATTTTATCATTTTAATGAGATTATTAGATACATACTTGGACAACAAGATTTTTAATCTGATCAAATCAACTATTAGTTTAGATAAGTCAATAAGCTAATGAGGATTCAAAGTATCTTATTTATTACATCAATTATCTTATTTTATATTTTTCTCTTCTCTCTTTTAATTTCTCTTTTTATTATATGAAAAAAGTATATTTTATTCACTAAAATATTTGCACGTAGACTATACACATTTGAGTACATATTTTTATAAGTTAAAAATTATATTCAAACAATATAAAGGATACTTTAAATCTTATACAAAAATCAAAACAGAATCACAATTATTTAAAGATCATGTAGATGATGCCTTTGATACATTATGTAGTATAAGAGGAGACTCATAGTTGACTTTATAAGCAAATAACAGAAGACCAAACATGCATACTTACAATTTACATCTTACGTACATCTTAATCAATTTAGTTAAGTCGATCGAGGGAACAGAGGATAGGATTAGGTCCATTTATAAAGACATTGCTTGAAACTCCCACGTGAGTGGTCACACTTATGCAATTGTATAGGTGACATTATATTATTGATTTGTACCATTTACAATTAAGATAAGTATGTTAGGGTTGTCCCATGCATTAGATGAACACAACTGATATATACCTGCTTTAAGTCACCATTATACATACCAACAAAGTTGGTTTAGTCGGTAACAATCAAGTTCACATCTTTTAAAAATGTAAGTTCAAATTTCACTCTCAATGTAAAAAACTTGTTGAAGAATAGCACGTTTAAGTGTTTTTATCAATACTAATTTTGACGAGTTATCAAAATCTAATTTATCTAAACTTATAAATTTGATATCTTAAAATTTTGAATTAAAAATAATATCAAATTTATTTATATAATATGCTTACAGTCTATAAATAAAAATCATTTGGATGTGTTTATCTTTTTAACTATATATTATTTAATTTATTCATTTTTATTCAATATAAAATCTTACCATCACACTCCTACTTTGACAGAAAACATTAAGTAAAATATGCTAAGATCTTTAAAGATTCCAGTTTCCATTTTGGTTATACATCAAAGTCAGCTACAAGACCTATGGAGTCCTATACAGTGTGCAGTGAAGATTTTGTCACAAAAACTACTGCCATACCTAGCTACAGTGTGTGCCCTGTGGCTTTGCATTACGTACGTATAGCATAAGAATGAAAAAGAAAGGGCTGCAATGTAAATGATTCTACCAAATCTACCACATAGGCATAGCCCCACATTGTGACCGACCTTTGAAAGCTACAGCTATTACAGCACCAAATAATCCCATTCCAAACGATGCGCCACAGCAATTACTCAACCTTATAAATGGAGTTCATCTCTTCAATTTCACCACCACTACCTATACCTATCTCTCTCTTTTCTCTTATCACAAATCAGACACTACATTACTCTATCTTGTTTAATTTCTTCACACCTTCACTTGTTTGTTACTTCATTCCAAAATAACATTTCATTGTGGTTGTGACATGGCCAAGTTGCGAAGTGCAAGGGTCACCATGGAGGTTGCTCCACCAAGGTTCGTGTCGGTGACCCGGTACCGCGTGAAGAAAATGCTCGACACCATTAAGGAGGAAGAGAATGATTTTGTTGCTGACAAACGCTTCTCTTCACCATCTTGTGGCTCTTCTTCTATAAGCCTTATAGAGAGGCCTATTTTGTTGAAGAATTTCTAGCTATCTAGCTAGTTGTTCCATAAAGGATTATATATGCAGGAATTATTATATGGTTGGAAATCATCATTTATTTTGTTTCAATCAATTTTTACCTGATATATAATCATGTTTTATTAATCCTTTTTATAAATTAAAAAGTTTGACTATGTGTTGCGTAGAGATTAACTAGATTATAAATATGTAAGGGTCTCTTATCATATTGTTAGTTGTTTTTTGTGATTTTGAGAAGAAGAATAAAAGAAGCATATGGTTTGGTGATGCTGCTAGTGCTCATTGGCTGAATGAAATAAACAGGCAGGAGAATGAACACCACTTGGGTTATGACATTAACGTGCTGTTTCTCTCAAGGGATAACACCACTTGGGTTATGATGACAATGTGCTGTTTTTCTTTTTGTCTTTTAGAATTCTTTCATTTATTTTGCTCTAGTGTTCATTAATTGGGGTTTTCCATCCAGCATTTGGATTGTGATTTTCCCTTCTTATGTAGTTGTTCTTGTAATTGTTTATGGCTTTTATATAATAGTAGGCACAGATGAATGCCAAGGATATGTATCCACGATGATGATGTGACTTACTTCCTGTGTATATAGCCATGGACATGGGGTAAGGTCTTAATAAAGGGTCTATAATATTATTTTGCTGTGTTAGTTTGCTAATTAGTGGACAACTTATTCAACCATGATTTATTTCATTCACTGTTACTTTTTATTCCTACTATATGAATTTTATTACTTTTACCTACATAGGATACAGCAAAGATTTGTATTTGAGATCCCACTTGGCAAATTAAGTGTTTTTTATTTTTATTTTTTGATGATGTGTTTTTATTGATTTATAAAACATAGTTTCTTTATTATTTATTAGTATTTTACATGTTTTAAAAATAAAATTATGAAAATTAAAAAAGAAAACAAATTAACATAATCTACATAACATTACAATATTAATTAATCTTGAGAATTTAGTGACGAAAATAAGTGAGATAAGATAACTTATCTTATTTTAATTTAATATTTGTTAGATTAACATGATATGATAAGTTTATTTTATGAGATTTTTTTATCTTATTTATCAATATAATATTTATCTCAAGAAAAAATTTAAGTTAAAAATTAATAGAATATAATAAATTTTTTTCTTAATTCACCATTATCAACTATTTTAAAATGATCTTGGTGCTTATATAATTTTTAAAAATAAAAAATAACTACATATTTTTTATAATTTAGTTTAATTATAATTTGAAAAAATTAAAAAATAAAAATTAAATTTACTTTTAGAATAATATATATAATTTTAATAAAAAAATAATTTTATCATTTGAATATAATATATTATCTAGTCCTTATCATAATATAATCATAATATTGAATATGATAAGAGTTTATTTTGTTTTTATTATATTTTATTATTTTATTTTATTTATTTATTGTATCATATTCTATCTTATCTTGATCATTAAATAAGTCTTATAAATAATTTCAAAAGAGAAAGAGTAACATGTTCAGTTCTAATAAACATATATTTAAAGGTGATTATAAATTTATCCAATTTAATAAGAATTGAAAAAAATAAAAAACTAAAGAAATAACTTTTTTGCTTGGAGTAGTTTGAATTTTATATTCTATTTTAAAAATTGATTGTATCCGATCTAAATTGAAATTATGCATAACTATACATTTTTATTTATAAATTTATGATACCTTTGAATTTTTATTTCTTATATATTTTGTAAAATTATCACAACTTATACATATATTATAAATAGAATATTTAATGAAAGATAATTTTTTTATAACAATTTGAGTAAAAGTACATAAATATAATTATTAATTATGTAAATTTATTTTTAAAATAATAATTATATTATTATTAATTATATTATGACTTTAACATAAAAAAGGAACTATTTAATGACTTGAAAAATAATATATTTGATATTTGACATAGTTTTAACAAATTTTAAAAATATGTACCATCTCTTTCATTTAATTTACTCTTATATATTATTTATTATCGAAAAAATATCTTTTCTATTCATAAAATTATGTATATAACCTGAAAAACACAAAAATATATATACAAATTATCATAAAAGAATTTTTAAAAAATATTTTGACCTAAAAAATTATTAATGATAATGTCAACATTCAAAGATAGAAGGATATTTTTTTTTTAATAAATACATAAAATGTATATATTTTTTTATCTTATGTTAATACTATTTTTTTTAAAAATATAATAGGATAATCAATAGGTTCTTATAACAACAATGAACAATCATCAAACTTTTTACAATACAATTGAATTATTAGCAAGAAAAATTTATAAATACTATAAAATTGAGAGTTTAAGAGCATTCAGTTTGGAAAACTTGCATTAATGTAAATCATTTTCATTAAGAAGTCAAGAAAATAAATGACCAAATAATTTATTAATTTTATTTTTCAAAATTGCATAAAATTATTTTGGATCCTAAGTTGTCGCCGCTATCGTAGGACTAACGTTTGCCTTGAAGAGTAGCCAAAATAGAATATACATCATTTTAATTACTAGACTAAAATCTAAGAATGGCATTAAATATTAATGATAAAAGTAGAGTTTAATTTTAATGCATTGCTGATATATAAATTTTTTATATTATTATTAGAGTTAAATATATTTTTTGTTCTTCAAAATATATGGTATTTTTTATTTTAATTTTTAAAAAAATTAATTTTAATCATTTTAATTTTTTTTATTTTCTATTGTATTAAATAATAAAATAATAATAATATTCACAATCCAATAATTTAATTACAATGTCATAAAACATTTAACGAGAGAATCAAATATAATATTTTTTTGTTAAACTGTATTTTAAATATATAAAGATTTAAAAATATAATTTATTAAAAAATTATATGTGATATTTTCTCAAACTTATTAATAATATTATAAGTTATTATTTGATAATAAAAATAAAAATAAAAATTAAATTTTAAAAAAATTCTATTTTTAAGAGAGAAAAACATATTTAACATTATTATTATTTAGATGAATAGTAGAATAGAATAGTCTAGAGTTGTACTTGCGCATTGAGGCGATGTGAATGCGTCATTTTACAGTCGGAGAGACCATTTGTAGCCCAAAGGAGCGCCATCCTTTAGAAGCACAATTTCTTGTGTTTTATATTAATTTTACACTATTTTTTTTTATATTAATTTCTTTAATATTTAAAAATATTATTCTTATATCTATTTATGTATTATATTAACATTTTTTTAATACTTTTCAAATTACAAATATTTTATTAATAATTTTTCATTTTTCTTTCTATCAATTCCCGCTGTCAATTATTATAATGAATTATCTTTCTTCTCCTCTTTATCTCTCTCAAACATGCAGATATCTAAAAAGTGTCCAAGAACCATTTTTCAAAAAACTAAATAACTTTAAAGGATAAATATTAAATATATTTTTGGATTGTGTCTAAGCTCACGGGTAGATGAATTAAGTTTCAGTATATTTAAACGTAGGAGACACCCCTAAAGTTAATTTATTGATGAATAGCATAGCATGTGATAAAAACACAATCTTGTCTGATTATTTTATGTTATTACTTTGTTTTTTCTTTTATTAAAAAATGTTTTGAAATTTCAAAGATCTTAAATTGTTGACTTGCATGCTCCATGCCGCAGCGTGACTTGAAGCCTAATAATATTTAGCTTCTCTTGTTAGTGACTTAGTGTGAACACATTGCATACATAAGATATGCTTCAACCTTCTCATTCTATAGAGGGTGTGAAAAGTAAGATAGTAAGATACCATTTCTATTCATTTCCTTTAATTAACTAACTATTAGTGAGACTTGCAACTTCCATGCGCTTGAAGGTCTACTACCCTAAATAGACAATTGCTTATTAAATGCTTTATCACAATTATTCTTATCCTAATACTACTAACCATGCCTACTGTATTATGATTAATTAGGAGCAAAAATAGGTTGACTTAAACTAAATTTTAGGTATCTAATTATATGTTAAATACTCAATAATATAATTTTCTTATTTATAATGATAACTTTTTACTTAACCTAAGCTATGGGTTTAATCTATTTATTTGTTATAGTAAAAAAAGTAAAAAAATTTAAATAAAAATTTACTTTTATATAAATTAATAGACTTAAACTTATATATATAGGTTAGCAGCTTTTAAGTAGACCAATAAGTA
The DNA here is from genome assembly GCA_026544285.1 of Pachyrhizus erosus. Lineage (NCBI taxonomy): Eukaryota > Viridiplantae > Streptophyta > Magnoliopsida > Fabales > Fabaceae > Pachyrhizus > Pachyrhizus erosus. The sequence continues at coordinate 38 of JAMLFT010004487.1, read as the reverse complement.
TATAATATCAAAATATTATAACAAAAATCAATAATAAT
>JAMLFT010004486.1:0-19457 GCA_026544285.1 Pachyrhizus erosus | reverse complement strand
GTATATATATCTTTTAAAATCTTTAAATTTACATATCTTTATACTTTTTTTGTATATATAGACTTTTGCGATTTTTTAATTACTTTTTTACGTCTATAAAAACTTAACCTTTTTTACTTATATATCTTTAAAACTTTTTTAATTTTAAAAAATATAATTTGAAAAAAAAATAAAAAAACATTTTGTGAAAAAAGGAGAATTTTAAAAAAATAATATAAAAAAATATTAATACATAAATAAATATGAAACAATTTTTAATGATTACAGTAATTAATGATAATTGACAATAAAAAAATTATCATATATATAACAATTTAAGCTGAATTACATTCTATAATTAATTAAGTAATAAGATTTATAATCTTTCTATATTTATAATTATGTTCACGAAATTATAAAATTAATTTATATATTAAATTTGGATCTTTAAAAATTGAATGAAATATGTATTTATCATTTAATTAATTAAATAAAACCATAAATATACGATACTTTTATTAATTCATTTTAAAATATTTAATTTTAATTTTAAATTTATTCATGTTCTTAATTAGTAATAACATTATATTTATTTCTAGTTAAACAACTTTTTATTTGATAATTATACTTTAAAAATTATAATTTACTTAATAAGCAATTATACTTTAAAAAATTTAAAATTTATTTTAATAAATTTTTAAAAATGATAATATTTTATTAATAAATTAGTATAATTAGTCTAACATAAATATTAGCCCAATTAACATATTTGAAAATTTAAAAATTATACTTTTTAAAATATATTTTCTGACATGATAATATTAAATTAATAAATTAGTCTATTTTTTATTTTTTATAAATATATTAAAAACTACACAATTTATCTTTTCAATATATTTAATGAATTAACCTTCATATAGATAATATTTAATAATTTACTTAAAATTATTACAATTTATGACTTAAATTTATTTATTTTATCATTTTTTTTATCATGATATAAAAATAATAAATTTATTTAAATTTACATTTAAAACATATATTAAAGAACATGATTAGGTAAAATAAGGTTAATCAAATATATTAAAGTATATGTCAATAAAAAATTGATAGACTTCAAGTAATTTTATAGTGCAATTTTAGAGATCCTAAAAATAATAATTGTTAAAATCTTAATTTTTAATAAAAAAAAAGTGATTTCTTATTATATATTAAATTTTTATATTCATATTAAAAAAATCATAATAAAAATTATTTAATATCAATTTTAAAACAACAAAATAATACACCCTAAAAATGTCATCTAGATCAGTATGGAGTTTAATTGTCATGTCTTCTTTTAAACAATTTGTAACACAAACGAATTTTTTGACTCGTAATCATCAATAAATACAAAAATAATATTTTAATAATTTGTAATTTATTTAACCATATTTGCAGAAAACTTCTACAACAAAATTTTTTAAAATATAATATTTTTTATAAATCATAAAATTATAATTTTTTTTACAAATTTAGAAATTACATGCAAGTAGAATTTTTTTAATAATTTTTTTCTCTAAAAGAATATCTAGTGATTGTTATCTTCAAAATGTACAGTATATAAAAAAAATTAAACCCTTATATTTTAGAATTTGAGATTTGAAAGTGGTGTTTTGAGGAAGAAAACAAATGAATAACTTTATTTTATCTATTTAAATAAAAAAAACTAAACGTCATATTAAATTTTTAAATATTGTGATTATTAAAATTTTTAAAATTATTTATATGAATTAAAGAAAAAAATTATATCTAATAATTAATGTATTTAATCATATATGATAATTTTTAAAATAAAAATAATTAATAATAAATTATAACATAATTAAAAAATATTAATTTTAAAAAAAATAATATACAAAATATAATAACTAATTTATTAATTTATTTTTAAAATAAATAAAAAATAAAAAATTAATACATACTCATTTATTTTTATTTATATTAAGATTTGATGCTTAGCATCTAAAGTTGATCATTATTTTTTGACACGTTTTTATTTATTTTTTTTCTGGTGCTAAGTGCTATTTGTAAAGAGCATTTAATATACATATATATACGTGTATGGCCAGAAATCAGCAACGTGACATTTTTGCATGCGGATTGATCCAATATGTCGTAGCTTTCATATCTATTATTACTCAATAATAGAGACCTAACATCATATTTCACATTAAAGACACGTCCTATTGGCTCAGTTATGCACAGTCACCATTGTCCACAAATGCCCAAATATAGATATCTCTTCCATATTCTCCTACAGAAATTCTAAAATAAATTGCCACCACAAAACATACGCAGGATGACACCTATGCAATCATTCAAATAAATTAATCAAATTATATTGAGAAAGAAAAATATAAATAATTAATATGATTGATAATATTCATGATAAAAAAAATATAAAATAAAAACTCCTCTCCAGACAATTCTAATAAAGAAAAAAAAAAAAAAAAAAAAGACACAACATTGTGTGGATCCTACCATTTTGTCAATATTAACTATAACAAATAAATGTTATCGCCGGAATTATTACAACTAATGATTTATTATGCCTTTATGCGTAAATAACTAAGTGCTGCCAATTGATGCTCCATGTGGTGAAACAGATGTTCCTTTTAATTTTTTTAATTATCGACCAGATGTAAATTTGTTGAATATCAAGAGAAAGTATATCCACATTAAAATACAAAGGGAATTGAACTCCATCAAACAAATTGTGGCACCTATATTTCTACTAACTTTATTTCCATCAAACAATTTAACCCATAACTTTAATGTCTTCTAACACTAACTTAATTGCGGGTTATGGTATGGATCTCCCGTTAAGTGTCTTAGAAATCAATTGAGTCACCTTCTATCAATATATTGTTGTAGTTTGTTAAAAATTCGATTAGTTTTAAGTGTCCAAATTTCTTTTTTCTTTTTAGAGTAATATTTTATTTCTAAATTTCATCTTTTTTTCATTATTAGTATCCAATTTTCTACTTTAGCTTAACTTCAATTCCTTAGACATTAATCTTTTATTTCTAATTATGAACTTAAGACAAGTAAAATTAGCATCAAATATTATATGTAAAAGTTCAAAAGGACAAACAGAAGAGTCTGCAATGAGGAAGATACTAAAAGATAAACACAATAATACAATATGTTAAACAAAACGACAAGATTTAGAAGACTTCAATCACATTTATTAGATTTGGAAAGATCTTTTTCATCTATGCCCCCACCTCTAAATCAAAAAATAAAAAAAAAGGCTGTGATCTAAATCGTGTTTGTTTTAGTATAAGTTATCTTATCTAAAGAAGAAGCTTGAACAAACAATCAAGAATGAATTATCCTATCCAAAGCCGAAGCTGTTTGAACTACTAAACAAAGATCTGAACAAATCAATGCTAGCTATTGGCAAATAAAACTTTTGAATGTAATTTATTTTCTAAGTTCTAACCTGTTCAAGGTGATCCATAGTTCTCTAAGGCCTTGTGAATTCAAAAAAGTGTGTGCCCTTTTATTTTTCATCCTTATGGACTTTCATACTGTTGGAAACCTGTTACAGGCAAACATGTGAGTAGCAATATAGAGAAAGAAAAAAAAAAATGCAAACAGGGTAAAACAAAGCATAGAGATCAAATTTAAGGTAATGTGTCTGAGGTAGATGTTTGCTAACGAGGTAGCAACCGGTATTATAAAACCATCTTCAAACTGACCAATTCAGCTAGTGAACCCACGTAGTATTGATTTTAAAATTTAGGATATGTCTTCATCTTATAATTTGTTTCGATATGTATCTTTTACAAATTATTCTAATCAATTCAATTGCAAATCCAGTAGGTGCTCGGTATTATTTTATTTTTTATTCAACCACATAAATAAAAAATAGTATTATGATAAATAAAATCAGTTTGTAATGTTTTTATTTTTATGTATTTATTGATTCAGAATTAAAATATATATTGGTGTGTCAAAATTGTAGTTAATTTTAAGAATTAATATCATCAATATAATAAATATATTTTATCCACTTAAAAAAAGTTAAGGATTAATATATTATTAATTCAGAAATTATATAGGACCAATTTTTTAAACTGAAAATAAGTGTTTATAAAAAAATAATTTTTAAAATAATTGAGTATTTAAAAAATAAATAAAATTTATTTATTAAAAAATAAAAAAATACTTATTTTAAAAATTAACAATTTAGATAAATACGTACAAAAAAATTTAAAAATTATTTATTTTATTTAAAAAAACACTTATTTTAAAAAATAAATTGAAACAAATCGACCCATATTATCTCCACATAAATTCATAATGTAAACAATTAATTAAACTGTATGTATCGTACTTAGAAATTAAAAGGAAAACTGTTTGATCATCAGAATATGTTCAAGCTTGGCCTGGCAGGAAAGAAAAAAGCAAAATCAAACAAAGAATTTTGGAGGTGGAATTCATTATGCAGAGGATTTTCATTAGAGAATGGAGATGTCACATTTTTGGATGACACCAACATTCAGATTATAATAATATCACCATCAAATCATATTTCTGAGCAAACTTCACTGCAAGATGGGGGGTATGTTGGTATATATGAGTGGCACAGAAATAAAAAAAGTCTTCCATTGACTGCTAAAGGAAACACAGCTCTTCATGGAGCAGTAAGTGCAAGGAGCACTGATTTTGTGACAAGGTTGGTACTTAACCTAATGATGAACACCCCAGAAGACCTGCAGATACCAAATTCATACCAGTTCACTTGGCTGCTTTAACTGGTCAACACCACATTCTGCAAACTTTCTCCTCCCATTTTATGCTTCACAAAATGGATTCCAAGGATATTTATTGAACCACTCTTTTTTATCACCATTAGCAGCAACATGTTTGCTAACTGTAAAACTAAACAACCTTATTTATCCATTTTTTGGTCTACTTGTCTTTTACATATTGTGATGTTTTACAAACTGAATTGGATCCCTTGAACTGATCGTGCGTCATTCGGTTTAGTTTACCATAATTCAATAACAAATTTAATGATCAGTTGAAATAATTAAATTATGACCGGAAGATTTTTGCCAAATGTTTGTTAAATTCGTTTAATAAGACAAATGTTTGCCAACTCATGAGTAAATGTCTTATACTTTTATTTTTTTATTTAAGGATTAAAATATAGAATTTTTAGATAGAGATAAAAAAAGTGGTGCTTCATATAAGATTAAAATTTTCATTTAACTATTATTGTTGCTACAGACGTGGAAATAGAGGATAACAATACAGGAGTTTTATCACGAGCGGGTCTGGAGTTGCTTAAAAAGTTATGGACTGGAGTTGCAAAATTGGAATACAAGAAGGTTTTGGGGTTGATAACTCAACCTTTGGCAGTGCTGTTTGATGCAGCAGAATCAGGAAACTTTGATGCTGTGAAATGGCTTATTAACAGTAATCATGAACTCGTGACCACCCGAAAGGATGGAACCTACTGCACTTGGCTATTCTATATCAACAAAGTACCATTTTTTTCTTCATATTTGACCGGCGAACTTATACTGCTATGAGCAGTGCACTTGAAATCGAAGCATTTTTAGAGTAATTTAACTTTTTCGACGATCTCTTGTGAGCTACATATTATCATCTGTCCAAACTTTAGTAACTTACTAGAGTTACAGACACTGGCATCCTTTAAGAGTTTCTTGTCATTTTCTCTCTTAATTAATAGAAGGTGGCACTGTCCACATTATTTTTATAATTTGTTTGTGAAATACTTAAGGTTGTATTTGAGATTATTGTACATTTTCTATCTCATGAAAGTTTACCTTCTTAGTGTTCCCACCTTAATTTGAGACTACACTGCGTAACCCCACGTCAAAGCCTTTTTCTTTCCATGTGGTTGGTGAAGGGGGCAAGTTGTGCATGGTATGCCACAACCACTGTTAAGAAGCATTTAGATACAAATTTTAATAAGAATTTATAGGCGTAGCAGAAAATAATTAATCAATTAAAATGAATTAATTACTTTTATATATATACCTTACGTTATAGGAAAGTTAGAAGAAGAAAGTCTTAAAAAAAGTTGAAGTACACATAACCTTGCAAGCACATAAGATGGATCAATTAATCAATTAGAATGTGCAGGATGCATGTCCATGTATTTCAGAAGATCATTTACTTGTAAGCACAACCATTGCATCAACACCAACACACCTGAGTTACATATATAACCTTATAATAAGATGAAGAAAATAACTAGCCTGGGAAGGATTAAGTAAACTATTGGAACAAACTACATTTGAACGTAGATAATAGACTGGTCAACCTTGGGTCCACCATGTGTCTAGGCATTTGCAAGTCCCACAAGAAGTGTGATGCTGCCAATCACACATTTCTCATACACAAAGTAGATAGTCAGATTGGTATTCCCCACATCTTAAAGCATGCATTATGAACAAAAATGATGTGTATCATGAGCTGAGCTAGAACAGTGCACTTTGGAAGTTTAGTTTCACGTCTTTCTTACTAGTTCTCCGAGTAGATTACCATTACAACACTATATGTTCTATTTTAAAGAACTCTCACCTCATTAAAGGTGTAATATTATTGAAAATTAGAGGGTATGCATGTTTTAGGAAAGAATCAAGCCCTGTAAATGGTCGTCATTTAGAGGGTGTAAGTACACCAATAACTAGGACGTTTTTTTACGCCATTACAAGTTGTAAATAATTTGTATCGTGTAACTTAAATCAATTATACATCAATATGTATCTTTAATTATTTAAAAATTTAATTAATTTAGTTAAATATGATAAAATATTATCTAATTAATTTAAAAATTAAAAATTTATTATTTTAAAACTAATTTAATCAAATTATATATATATATATTAAGTATCAAAATAAAAAATAAATAAAAATTAATTAAATTGAAAAACGCTTTATAATTATTTTCCTATCAACATATTTTTTATTAAAAAATATATAATAAACTAATTAAAATAATTATAATCATTGCATATAGATTTAATTGATTTTATTTTTTAATGATTTGATTAATTTCGTCATTCCAATCATCAATATCACTTTTTATCTAAAAATAATTAATTCATATTTATATATATTTAAATTATAAATAAAAATTAAATAAATTAAATTTATAAAATAAAGATAACCAAAGTATATAAATAATTTGTATGAAAAACATGAAAGTAAAAAAAATTGAGAGTTAACATTATTAGTCATTTTTATTATCACTTTATTTTTATAAATATATTAAAATAATATCTTATTTTTATATGAAGATGACAATAAATGTGACTAATTATTTTAATTTTTAATTTTTTAGTTCTATGTTTTTTATACAAACTTTCTCTCTATATTGATTGTTTTTATTTTTTAAAATTGATTTATTTAATTATTAATTTATGGTTTAAATACATATAAGAATAAATTAATCACGTTTACTTCCACTGTGTGGTAGTAAGGTTTAATTTTTCATTATTGGCAATCTGCTTAATAATAACAAAATTTCGTGGTATCAACACAATATTTGTAGAATTGCATCTTCACATACCATCTATATTTAAAAAAAGGATTGGATTTATGTAAAATTGAACCATATGTCTCGAACAATTTCAAGTCTATTGGTATTGGGTAAGATGTTATTTAGTTTACCGCTAGTTTTATAATTATTAAACAATTAATAGACTTCACATTTTGAGTCGATATGACTTGCATTTCCATTCCTCATTTACAAGTGGTACAAAGAAAGTGGCTAATTGATCATGTAATCCACATTTTGGTTTCTTTTAGTTTTCTTTAATTTTTTTCGATAATGGAAACAGAACATATCAGCTTAATCTTGTACATTTCTTATAAATACTAGTTTTTATCACTCATTTTATCTTAATTTTTATTTATAATTTTTTATAAATTATTATTATTATTGGTCGGAGCCACACCTTGTGTCCCTCGTTGTCTCATTCGTCCCTTGCCACCATTGCCGCTAGTTCCTCCATTAACCCCATACCACTCTATCATTATTTTCCACACAGGTTTGGTCCCTCCAAGTGATCATGATTGCTGCAAAACTCAGAATTTAGAGAACATGAGAATAGTTTGGAAATTTTTTTAAATAAGAGAGAGAAAGGGTGGTACACAATTGAAAAGGAGAGGTTCAAATAACAATTTCCTTCAAGTAGTAGTTGACAGCCTAGTACATATTTAGTTGACCTCAATATGCATATGCAACTATAAAAATATCTTCGTTAGAAATTTTTGATAAAATATATAACCACCACCAGAGCAGGAACTTGCAAGGTTTGAGTTTGAGGCTGTCTCTACGCTTATTTCCATTAACAGGTAACTTCGCATCTAGTTGGAATTAAAGCATCTTGCTAAAAGTATCACCATATTCGCCACTTAAATTTGCCAGGTAAGCTTTAATTGCCTCATCTCTGAGTTATAACTTATAAAATAATTAGTTTGTGTTAGTTTTGAGTAAATACTAGAAAAACTCTACCTCAGCCTGGCCTAATTTCTCTGACTTGCATATGTTTTGGGCATGTTCTTTTCTCTAGTCATTATTAAAATAATAGGCCAAAACGAGTGTTGTCAAAGTGATGTTAATTGCAATATGACCCTTTTATTGGTGCATCAAAAATTGTAGTCAATTTTAAGGATTAATGTCATCAATATGTTGAATATGTTTAATCCATTTCAAAAAGAAAAGTTTAAGAATAATATTATCCATTCAGAAATTATTCGTCTTAGAATGTTTTTGAAAACTAGGAACTTTAAGGGTGAAGGTACTTTACTGCAATCCATCCATATAAATTAATAATAGAAATAATTAATTAAAGTGTATGTATCGTACTTATAAATTAAAAGGAAAACTAACTAACTCTCTTATTTAATCATCAAAATTTGTTAAAGCTTAGACGGCCAGGAAAGAAAGAAGCAAAACCGAACAGGGAATTTTGGAGATGGAATTCGCTATAGAAATTTCTTTAGAAAATGGAGATGATCCCTCTGTTACATTTTTTAGATGACACCAACATTCAGATTATAATATCCTAGTCTAAGCCACGAGCAAACTCCAGTTGCTGCATCACCACAAGATGAAAGTAGAGATGTGAATGAAATGATTCCAGAAGATCTGAGTAAGTGTTATACGTGAAACTATTGTGAAAAGGTGTGCACTTGAGCTAGAGGCCACTTAATTGTTTATTTTAGACTTGAGGTTCATGAAATTGGTTTGTATTATAGGAATGATATATTTTAAAAGAGTGAGTTTAGAAGAATTTAATTATAAAATTTTTTTATTTGCAAATAATTAATAGTCATAATTATAGAAAGGACATGTTAATGTTAATTATTATGATGTGAAATTTGCAAGGATTTCAGCATACCATGACCAGCTGTGTCAAGCTCCTGAACCATAATCTTTTTTTATTTCTTACAAAATGTGAATGATCCTGTGGTATTTCACTCTTTCTTATCAAACATATGGTTTTATTGTTTAAAAGTTAAAATTGTTCCACATTTTTTATGTTTTAAAAATAAAAATTATGAATATCCGGCGATGAATGGTATCCATATAGACCTAGTCAGTATATAATACCAAATAAAAATTATTTGCATGCTTCAATGAGAATAAAAAATATATACATATAACTACATCTTGTTTGTATAAGTGAATGGAAATAAAAATGAGAGAAATGAAAAGAAAATAAAATAGTTTCCCCATTTTTGGATGTGTTAAAATAAAAAAAATGAGAAATGAAATTATAATAAGACACCCAAAATGGGAGGAAATGGTTAGTGATGCTTATTTATTTTATTTACAATTTTTAAAAATCAAATAAGCATTTTATAAAAAAAATTATATTAAAAGTAATGAAAGTAAAAACTTCAAAAATGGAATTTGGATTAAATATATGTTTTTTTATAATTTTCTTTACAATTTATTTGTTTGTATTATCTCTTTCAATTATTCAAACAAACATTAAAAAATTGTACTCATTTCCTTTCTATATTTATTCATCTAAACATTACATCTTTTACTTTATTTTTTTATGTATAACTATGTTTAGTAAAATTAGCTGGAAATCTAGTTAAAAATTTAGCTAAAAGTTAGAAAGTTAGATGAAAGTTAATAGTTAACTTTTTTAATCATAAGAGTTTGATCAAATTATCTATTGAACTAACTGAAATATAAAATGATAAAATTAAAAATATTTATATAATATTTTTATATAAACTTTAATTTATTTTTTATAAAAATATATTTTAGAGTATTTATAATCTTATTTTTAATTAATTCAAAGACTTGTAATTTTATTATAAATCAATTATTTTAATTATATTTTTACTATTCATCTTATATTATGTCCTAAGATGTTATCAATTAAATTTAAAATAAAATAAAAATAACATAATTTTAAATAAATATTACACTTTCTTTGAGCTAATTAATTTAATGATTAAAATATCTTGAAATATAATATTAAAAATAATAATAATGATGAGACTAGAATAATGGTTAAAATAAATATTGTAATATAAAAATATCTAAAGTATAATAATAAACTTATCATTTATTATTGTCAATATCTTATACAGTAAAAAGATAAAAATAAAAAAAAATCTTATCTTATGCAAAAATAATAATAATAATAAAATTTTACCTTGTAAGTGGAAGAAGAAAAAAATATAATATATCAATGTGTAAAATTTATCAATTTAGATGGTACTATATTTTTAAAAAATATTTCAAAATTCCATATAATTGTGTCTTTATGTAACTTCTTTGTGTTATACAACACAAATTTAACATTAGTTAAAATACGCCTTTTACATATTGCAATGTTGGTAATTTTATTATTGTTTTGTGTTAAGCAAATATGAAACCCCTAGACACTAATAATGATATTTCTTTTTGCCAAACACTAATAAATATCAAATATAAAGAGGACAATTACAAAAGAAAATTATTAATTAACATTTATAAAAATGAAAAATGATATAAGTAAAACAAACTGTTAAAATAGGTTTTAAGAGATGTTCTTCCTTGATTGAAATAAAAATCAATCTTTCTCATCTATTAGTTTGCAACTCAAGTCGTCGTCGTCATAAAAAAAAATAAAAATTATTTGCTTGTCATTAGAATTACACGTGAGAGAACATCAAGCATTTAATGTGCATTTAATTTTATAAATTTGAACAATAATTTAATTAGACCAACAAATATTGCATTGACCTTTACAACACGAAATCAATTATCAATTATAAAAAACAAAAAAATCTCGTTAAATAACCATGAATTTTCAATTTAATTTTAGAATTTAATATTCACAACTCATTTATTAAAAAATATTTTTCTAAATTTTATTCAAATAAATATTTTAAAGACTATTATTTAAAGATTAATGATAATCACATATTAACAATTTTGTTATATAAAAAATATTATATCTTATTTTATATAATAAATATTTTTAATTTATTAATTCTATAAAATACTTTACATATATATAATTCATGATTATAATAAAATATTTTAAACGAAGTTTTTATTATTATGTAAGAGACACACAATAATGTATGAAGTATTAATAATAATTACATATTACATATTGATAATATTTAAAATATTATCAAATTTGTAGATTGCAAATAATTATAAATGATAAATAAAATAGTAATTATTGATTAATATCTTTAGTTCTAATCCTTTATAATTTTTGCATATAATATTGTTATTTTTAAATGAATTATTTTTAATAATGAATTATGTATTGTATTATTTTCATAAATAATAAAAAATTCATTTTTAATTATAAATTAATAGTTAATTCTAAATTTTAATCCATCAAAATGGTATTAAAATATTTTGCATTGACAACACTTTGGTAAGAAAAAAAGTAGTCATAATTCTTGAAATCTCATTATACTCTTCTTTGAAAATATATTTAAATTATTTATTATAATAATTAAAATTGGATTAAAACTAAAAACGTTATATTTAGTCTTCATTTATTGTGGTAAAACTCGACATGTGTTTATTCTTCTATCAAATTGTATTTAATTTATATTTGTTATGATTGTTAAAAAAACAATGGAATTGATAATTTTTTTCCTAATATTATGGATATAATTATGGATGTAAATTATATATATATATATATTTAAGGTCACTGTCCTTAATTACAAATTGGATTATTTATAAATCTTGATTGTTATAGATTGTACATTTAAATATAAAGTATAAATCTTGATTAATAAATAAAAAGTTAATATTAATTTAATTTGCTTTATTGTTAAAATTCATAACATATAAAATAAGATGAGAGATATACAAAATAGATAACGGAGATAATTTAAAGTTATCATATATAACTTATTATGAATTAAATGTAATTATTCAATCTTCATAAAAATAATATTTTTAATTATAAAAATACATCATCATATTGAATTTGGTAATTACGATTAATAATGTGACATAAGCTAAGATAATTATTAATGTTATATATTTTATTATTTATATTGATTGATTGATAAAATTTATAAATATTTAATCTCTTATATATAACTTCTAAAAATTATTAACGATTTTCTTATCCAAAAACAAATTCTCAATGTTACACTATGCTTACCAATTTTTAAAACAACAATCAAATGTAAAGCTGAACAATATGATATTTAAACTTGATATATGATTCATTTTTTTCATTCAACCTCTATCATATCGGTATTATACTTATCAAAAATTTATATTGATTGATTGAAAAAATATTTGACTTCTATCTCAAAAGTAAAAATTATTTTTAATAAAATGTTAATGAATTTTATAAATATTCAATCCTTTACATATAACCTATACAAGTATAAATATTATAATTTTTTACTATTTTTTTAACTTCTAACATTAATATTATATTTTTTTACTATATATGAAATAGTTTTTCAAGAATTAAAATATTTAGGAATTTAAAAGTAAATTTTAAATTTTAGAATTAATATTACATATTTACTACTGATACAACTGACATTTTAGATATTTATTGTTTATTTTTATATTGAATTAATAATTATTTAAATTTTAACTTGAACTATAACATTGAATTGACCATTTAAATAATTTCAGAATTTAGTATTTTGTGAATCTGTTTAAATGGACCAAAATATCCACAAAGAATATTTAGTAACCATAAAACTAAATTTGCACACATAATTGTTTAGATTTATAAGCAAGAGATTTTGTTACAACAAGTGTCTAGTTCCAACTTTTTCAAATATATTGTTTTTCACATTTTGTTTATCTTTGGTGTCTTTTACTTTTAGAGCTACAAAATCTTCAATGATAAACTTTCACTCGTTCTAATATCACAAAAAAGTAAAAAGTATATTATACACTATAAGAATAAAAAAAAAAGTCAAATATAACAAAAATTAGAAATCTAAAAATAATAAAAACACCCTATCTAATAAATCATTCATCCTTCCTATCATTTACAAAAAGCAAAACTCGACACTCATGTCATTTGTTTTAATAAAATGATAACATTGATATATTAAAGAATTCTGACAATTTCATAATATTAACAAAAACAATATCAAATGAAAAATAAATTATCAAAGAAAAAAAATCAATTACCAAAAAGGGAAAAAAAAAAGATTCATCATCAAATAAAAGATGGGAGGAAATGATTGTTCAATAGTAAGGAAAATTTAAATAGAAAAATAGACATTGTTTTGTACTTCCTAACAATGAGTTATTTCATTACTCCAAATTAAAATTAAAATTAAATATAATTGACTGTGAAAATCACAAAAGAATATGAAAATTGTAAATTTCATTAACTATAATCCACTAATCAAACAATGTTCTCTAATTGGTCATTAACAAAAAATATATATAAATTAAGTTTGTTATATATATATATATTATCTGTTAACATACTGTGTATGAATTATAATTATAATAAATTAAAATTTAGAATATATCAGAATTCATTTTTAATAGATATTTTAGTATAATCCATGAATATAATATTAAAATAAAATATTTTATAATTTATTATTAACATTTATGATAGTTTAGTAATATGAAAATATTTTTACTGATTCTAATTAATTAATTTTTTATATTTATTAAGTGTACATAAATAATAATTAAAAATTTATTTATTATTTTTATTTAATTATTATTTTTATCTTTTGAGAATGTTTTAATCTATTGGATTTTATAAAAATAAGCTTTAATTTTTAGAGGAAAATATTTATTTTCTTACATATTACTTTAAATAATAAAAGATGTAATTGATTCTAAATTAATTAGGTAAAAAAATTAAATTTACTTAAATAAAATATATTCAATGCATTTACATGAGAAGAATAAAAATATATTTATAATAAAATTAAAATAATAATAATAAATTAAAAAAATAAATATATTACATTAAGTTATTATTTATATCCTTTATTTTCAATAGAAAAATAATTGTTTTAAAAAATTAACACAAAAAATATTAAAAAATTAATCAAAACTTCCAATTAAGCTGCTCAGAAGTTATCATTCAAAACATTATATATTAGAATACTCTTAAGATAGTTTTTTTTTTTTTTTTATCAAGAATGTCTATTAAACAATAATTAGAAATTAATGTTTTTTCAGGTAAAAAGCCACTATAATAAATATAGTATTTTATAGTATTTTTTTATACGCATGACCCAAAAATGAACACCGAAGAAAATTGAATTATCTTCCAACTATGCTCACTGAACGAGTAACTAAATTAAGATAAAATTGGAATATAAATTTTGAAAGGATTTTTTTTATGAAAAATGCACGACTAATTTAATTAAAATTAAAAGTATAAATTAATATTTAAGATTTAAAAAAGTTACACATAATTAATGTAAAATAATATAAATTTAAAATTAAATAATATATAAAATTATGAGCGACAATTCATATGTATTTTAAAGAATATAATAGACTAAGAGATTTAGTCAACCTCAAAACGATGAATTTTAGTTTAGTATAAAACGTTGATGTAGATCAAATTTATAAAATACATGTATAGATGGAATATTTATATATCGATATTTTCACTCACTAATTGCATTTCACTTTTGTATAAAGTTAATAAATAAATAAAAATTAGTAGTTAAAATTTTGTATAACTAAATCAAAATTTATTTTTAAATCATTCAATTATAATTTTATGTAATTAATCTATATAAATAATAACTCATTATTTTAATACAATAATATAATATAATTTATAAATTTAATTATAAAATAATTTATAAAATAAATTTATAACACGTTAAACATATTATTTTTAAAATCTTTTATTGCTTTATATTACTTATTAAACATATTTCAATACTTATTATAATTCATACTCACTCCAAATTATTTTCTTTATCCTCACGGTAAAAATATTTATTCTACTACTCTTTTATAATTCAATAAAATCATTCTTTTTATTTTTCTTGATCATATTCTTAATAACTTGGTCCTTTTTACTTGAGTGTAGATTCCTATTTATATGTACATAACTTTTTTCTAGTAATCTACTCTATCATATTCTTACTTGAATGTTAAACCTTTTTTTTTTTACAGGTATTCCACTTTTTTTAAATCGATCGAACACCTCGCCTAAATAATTCTATCAATAGCTCGAATTCCAAATTAGAACAATTAGTATAATATTTCACGTTATTAATGACTTTCTTCTATTAATGAAAAATTATGGAAACTAATTTAATGTTTAGGTATCAATGAAAGTTACAAACAAATATGTAACTGATATATAATAAAAATGATTGACTTTTAAGTTTTATTTACACACAAACATCTAATAAATTTTATTTTATTACTAAATCATATTAATAAACAAGATGTTGTAGTAAAATGATCAAATATTAATGGATATTTATGTAAAATGTTAGTATATACTCAGTACATACAGATTAAATTCGTCAACTTATATGATAACCAAGTCATATCTAAGGTATTATTTAATTCGTTAATGGTGTAATAATTTACATTGACAAAATATTAAAATTAATTTGTTAAGTTATTCCCCTTTTCTCGCATAGTAAATTTGTTCTCTTTTTAAAGAGATTTCAATAGCAAATTAATATCTATATTTACTTATATGGGAAGTGTAATGACATCTTAAGATTATTCCGAAATATTTTAGAGTTTTTCGGTCACCATAGAGTGCATAATATGACAATCTTCCCTAAGATTATGAGTTGTTTTTTCTTTATTCGATAAGATTATGAGTCCTCCTACAAAATTCTATATTTCATTAACATTATTTGAATTTAGGGCCAACAGCTTTCAAGATTAAATTGTATTCCATTCCTTCCTTAGATGAGGATGGAGGGTACGAAACCGTACGTACTATTTGGGAAATTCGTATGAAAGAAGCAAGACCGACACATAATTTATTTTTTCTTCTGTGTTGCTTTTGATGCTGTGTCCTATATCCTCGTCATTCTGATCTCCCGTGATCATGTTACTGTATTGCGTGCAAATCGCACTTGTCTCTTGGATTCTTTCAAAGCATTTGCCCTTGTTACCACCACTTTGTAATCTCAAGAGAATGAATGAATGAATAATGGATTTGACATATTCTACACAAAGGATCTGCTCCCACTCCGCCATGGGTAGCTCGCATCAAGCACGTGTTTGGTTCTACATCCATTGAATTGAGCAAAAATTATGGTACCACCAGTTTAACGTAGAGGCATTCCTATATAGGTTTAGATTTTCACTTCGTTCATGTATATTTGAATAGTCGCCAGCAACATTCCTTTCCAGTCTCTCTCTCTCTCTCTCTCTCTCTCTCTCTCTCTCTCTCTCTCTAATTCCATTTTTAAGTTTTCAATCTTCTATTAGCTCTTCTCTTTATGTGTTTCTTGCTGTAGAGGCAAGAGCCGAAAGAGGAAGTTATATTTATGCACAGATTCATCTCTTCCAGGTGGAATTATATTAAAAAAATCATTACAATGATAAAAGAATTATAGTAAATATATATTTCTCTCGTTGTTTTTATAAAATATAATCTTAAAAAAAATTTGTGATCTTTAATATAAAATGTTTTATATTTTTTATAAAATTATCTTTTTATATGTCTGTATTAAAAATATAAGCATTTGTATTTTTTATTATTGAAATAGTTTTTTTATAATAGTACATTATAATTTAATAATGATTAATGAAAATAAAATTTATAAACTAGTAATATTTTTTAAAAATTAATAAATTTAACTTAATTTTTTATTTTTTTATTAATTTGATTAATTATTATCTAAATTGACTTATAAAAAATTCAAAAAGAATATTATTTACTCTACATACACTAAAGAAAAAAAAAAGAAAGCAAGTAGTATCTTTATTAATAACACAATATTTTATACTATTATTTAATTATAAACTATTATATAGGATAAATTTGTTGATTTTATTAATATTTTTTTTTTCAAAATTATACATAAAATAATTTCTAAATATTAATCAATAACATAAAAAAATTATATCAATAATACATAAAAATTAAACTAAAACATATTCTATTATTATTATTATTTTACTTTTTGACTCTTTAACTTAAGAAAATCATATTTTAACAAAAAAATTCCCCAGTGCTCCTTTTTTTTCTTTCCTTCTTCCCCACTTTCCACTTTTATTGGGTACAGAAAATGGACATTTGAATTTAGGCTCCTTTGAAGAGTATCAAAATGCATTCCTAATTTAGTTTTTTTTATATTACTATCTAATCATGATTTGTGTTTGCTAAAAGTATTATTTTTCTTAATAAAGCTTTAAAGTCATATTTAAGTTGTTTTTAATCAATTAACAATACAATCTCGACACTTATATTAAAATCAAATTAATTATGTATTAGTTACAGGATTTATCCATTGTTAGGTGATTATATTATGCAACATATCAGATATTTAGAGTTTATAGAAGCTCTGAGTTTTGTACCTTATTGAACCATAATAACTGGACTTAGAACCCTGACCGTTGTTTTATTTTATTTACTTTCAATTCTTGTAGCTTTATTTATTTTATAAATTATATTCATTAAACATATTTTAACTCAGATAAACATGTTTAAGAATAGATGAACTTAAACAAAAAAGGAGCAAAAACTAAAGACAATATAATTGTATTAGATATATAGTTATATAAGCTCAAATTTATAATTTAATCATTATAATATTTAACCATTATGTAGTCAGAGATAAAATAGTATATAACAAATTTAAAATCATTAGCCTAATGTATAGTGATAAATCAGTTTATGATAATAAATTTAAAATGTATATAATTCAACTTTAAATCAGCAGGATATGTAGCCCTCTAGTTTTCTATCTTGAGTTAAATAGACGAATAAGACTTAACAAAATTGGATAAAGAGCACACAGTAAACATATAACTTGGCTTGAAATCGGAAGAGTACATATTTAATCACAAATAGTCAAAATTTATATAAAAAATATTTTTAATTAATTGACAGTATAAAATTAAAATAAATAATACATGTATTGATAATATAAAAGTTTTTTATATAATTATTTAATCCCAAATTAACATTGTGTGAAATGACAACTAGTGAGTCAATAAAAACAATAACTCTGTCATTTGTTCATATTCTTACAAGTATTTGTTAAGTGAATATCTACACATAATTTAAATCCGACTAAAGCCAAAATTTTCTTGATCAAATACGAATTTTTGTTGCTTTAAAGATTTTTCATAATTTTTTATAAATAAATGTTAATTATTAATTTTATTAATAAAAATTATCAAACCTACCATCTCTCTTCTTCTTCCCTTTCTCTTTTCCACCACTTAACCAATCTTATAATTCTTATTTTTCTCGTTAAGTTAGTACGATAATTCAGAAGTGTGGCTTTGGGCATTTGGCGAAGCGAAGGGGAAATTTATTGGTTCTTTCTTCTTTTTGGTATAAAACAATGACAGATTCTTTAACCTTCTTCTTTTTCCTTACTTTTATTGGGTAATTGACAGAATCGCATACTGGAAAAAAGCAGTTGAATGCTGAGTCACCTTTAGACAAAACGAACCACTGTATGATATTCATCATCATATTCCAATGGAAAATTATCATTGTACATCTCATTTTTTTGGGTGTATGGGTGAAAAAAATAGACATAAAAAATATTAAATATGATAAATGATATGAAGAGAAATAAAAAGATAAATGTCAAAAAACATAATAAAAAAGTGAGATGAAAAATGTAACATCCTAAATTTTATATAATATTATTATTTTAAGAGTTTGTTTTTTTATTATGATATGTATAAAATATTTAGAAATGGATTAATAAATAAAAATTTAAGAAAGAAAAAGGATAACTAGAATTTTAAATTATAAATTAAAAGTTAATAGATCGGA
>JAMLFT010004485.1:0-19461 GCA_026544285.1 Pachyrhizus erosus | reverse complement strand
GAATTAAAAAGTTGTTAAAAATTACTATTATATCACTATTGTTACTTGCAAAAAAAATTAATAATAATAAATTTTAATAAAATTAATATTTTTTTAAGACAATATCTTCTCAATTAAAAATATAATTAATTAACTTTTATAATTTCAATATAATTATATTTAATATGTTACTAAATATTTTAAATATTAATAGTTTTATCTATATACATATAAACATGAACTTATACATCACACAAATTTAAAATCTAGTATAAAGACATAATAATAACACTAAATATTATATAATAATAACACTAAATAATCATAAGGATAATACAAATAGTATGACTGTAGAATCTTGATAAAGATTTTCTTATCTTTTATTTTTAATACTTAGGATTTTAAGTTGTTACAATTTTATCTCTCTTAAAATATTTTTGTCTTTGAAAATCAAGATTAATTTGCAAATATCTTCTTGTCTCAATTCCTAATAGATTATCTTATCAAAATCTAGTGGTATCTAACATTATACTAGCCTTTTGCGCTCTTCTTAACTTACCCTAAAACATTGAGTTCCTATGATTTTAATGGTCTCTTGAAATCTCAAGTTACACCTATGTGGGAAACTATCACGACAAGGTTTCTTACTCATTAGGCATCTATCATAATTCCTTCTTATTTATACTAGACACAATAGTAGACATCTGTCTTAGGCTTTAATAATTCTTTCTACTATAATTACTTATCTAAAAGGTAGTTAGCAACATACTTAACTCCGCAGCAACTTGTTTGAAACTCTCACCACTAGAAACTTACCCATGGTTCCCCTAAGGTGATGTTTCAACTTAGGTTTTCACTCTCTTATGGTTATGACCACTTTATAGCTCTTAGCCATCGATATTAATCTAATCATTCATTGTGCTTACTAATGGAATTTTAATCTTGAGGTCTCCAAAAGTTTCTTATTCATAACATTACCCCTATTATTTCATATTAAATCAAACAAAAGCTTTTAAATTGAACCTTATTTCAAAGTGTTCTATGTCTCCACTTTAATCTTGTTTACAAACTCTTTATCTTTACTCATAAGGTTTTCAATTTATACTTATACTAGTTTGGTAACCATATTCTCAAGTAGGTTCTACGAGGCTTCTATCTCTTTATTTCTTAACTTCTACACATTTCATTTCCCTAATGGGTTTTAGATTAGGTTTAACCTTCAAAAGTTCCTATGGTTGCCCTCTTAACCTTAAGGCATGACTAACTTGATGATTGTCTTAACATCATTATTTACCCAAAAGATAGTTACCATAACCATGCTACTTCATCCATGATCATACTCCTTAAGCAATTACATCAACTAATAAAGTCTTATCTTATTTCATTTGTCATAGTTTGTTTAATTTTAACTACTAATGAACTCCTAGAAGAATCCTTAACTATAAAAGGTTTTGATGATTTCTTTCAAATCTCACATATAACTATTATATTTTTAAGGCTTCTATGGATTTCTCAAACTCTTATGTTAGGACAACAACCTTAACGGTAGGCTTGTTCTACCTATTGAGAATCCATCACCACTTTTCTAGGCTTAGGTGTCTACATAGGAGATAGGTAATACTAGACAATTTGTCCCTATAGAAAAACTTAAAGTAATCTTGTAGAGGAGTTCATCACCACATGGTAGTATTCACTATTAGTGTTGCCTCTCCTAGTGTTAAATTCCTTATCATGCAATCATCACCACATAGTGGCACTCATCACACCATGATGGTGTCTCCACTAAGGCTATATTGCTTTTTTGTAAATCCACCACCACCTCCAAAAAATCTCTTTCAAATCAAGGAGGCTCAACAACAATTCACTAGGATAAACTCTAATATCATCATAGAATTATGAGTTATAAGCCTAACTCAACACTACAAAATTGACTTGTAAGGTAAGGGTTGTCTCCCATTTATATACACTAATTTGGTCTCATCACTAGTTGATGTGGGATTTATAACATCCCTATCACACCAAAGACTAGACATTATTTATGGGTAATCCAATGGTAGCCTGATACTAGGTGGCACGATAAGTCATACAACACTTGTTAGAACAAACTCTAATACTATCTTAGAAATGTAGATTATAAGTCTAACTCAACTCTACAAAATTGACTTGTAAGATAAAAAATTTCTCTCACTTATATACACTATTTTTGTTTCATTACTAGTCGATATGAGATCTCAAACAATTTTAAATCCTTACACATAGATAGTTGAAAACAAGAACTTGGAATTTCTCTTTTTCTTTTTCTCTTTTTTGGATTTGATATATTTCTTTTATCTATATAATTATGATTATCACTATGTATAAATAATCTTCTTAATTTAGGATTTAGACACAATCGTTCACCCTTCAAGTCATCTAAAATTTCTTTCATCAAACAAACACGAAAAAAAAAGAAAAAGGAATGTGGCACTTACACAAGCCCAGTTTTCTTTGGGCCTGTCTCCGCCTAATACCCAAGAAAAAGTGAAGACAGAGTATTATTATTGGTTTTTTGGTAGGGTGGGAAACAAAGAAAGAAAAACGACAGAAAAACAGAACAAACAATGGCTATGGTCATTACGTCGAAGAAGAGGACATCCAAACCAGCTAGTGGTTGTTCAAAAACAAACATTTCATTTCATCCAACTCTTGATGGAACTTCCCCACTTTGCAATATATGATAGTTGTACTTGAATCGAATTTTCTTTTTAATTGGAATTTATATGGTCAATAACTCAAATTTCCATCTTATATTTGAAGGCTTTATGGTTAAACTTAAATATATCATAATTTACAATTCGTACTGTTGCAATATTGTATAATAATATATCACGTCACATGTAAAATAGATAATGGGACAAAAATAATAAACAAATCACAATTTGAATAGTAAGGTAATTATTTATATTCAAGAAAAAAAATACTATGGTATATATATATTGAGAAAGTAAATAAAATTTTGTTTATATTTTTATTTATGGGCACGTGATCCTTGATTAATTGGTTCTGTTTCACGACTGGACAGCAATATGCATCCATCACAGAACAGACCTTTGAATGTACCGTACTCATGCTTGCATGTGCTTCTGTACCTTATTACGTTCACTGTCTCCGAGAAAATCGATGACCAAACCGCCAAACAAGTGAACAACACATTGTTCAGTTAAATCATGGGGAAATAAAAGACCCTCTTGATTCTTTTCTTGGATGAAGTGAAGTCTAAGGTTCACGTTTTGTATATAATTAAGAATAATCTTAGATAAGAGAATAATTAGCTTTATAAATAGGATTTTTTTTATCAAAAAGGTGACATGGATACGCAAACTTCTTAGTTGTATTAATAAGCAAATCAATACAACTTGGCCTCATCTCATTTATTACCAATTGCTCATCATTGATGACTAAATTACAACCTCGCCGTCAAACTTACGCTTACATTTTCTCGTAAACGTCATATGGGGCCACAGGCCACAGGCCACATACAACCAAAGCAAGTTGAGATTATCAGAAGAAATTATTTGGGAGTTTTTTTTTTTCACTACATTAAACTTCTCATCTCCTTTCAATTTTAAGAAGGGTCATTTAAAATATAAAATTACATTATAAATTATCCTTTCTAAAATAAAAAAAAGGATGACGATTGAATTTTATCTAATACAAAAAAATTAACATCAGTTAGTTATCTATCTTAGAATTGACGTTAAATAGCAAATTCATGTGAAGTATTAATTTTTTTTTTTTATCTCTACAACACCCATTTTATTATTATTATAGAAGTAATTTTTAAAAAATTTTGAAATTTATAAAATATTTTTTATTAAATAAATCATATTTAATTGTTCTTAACTTAAAGTGCAAAATAATTTTTATCATTCTTTCTAAATAAAGTTTTGAAATAAGAAAATTAAATAGATGATACTAAAATACAGAAAACAATAATGTTATAATTCATCCCATTAAATGAAATTGAATGGATTGTTTATTTAGCGTGCAAATCTAGATATACAAACAATACAGGTTAATTGAGTTACAAATCATCACTTTCATACTAATAGGAGCATTTACATTCCTTACAATTATAATTCAAAATATACAAAATGATACATAGTCAACCACAAAAGTCTATATGTAATATTCAAGATTTCAAAAAAATTCATCATGTGGATGTTCGTTGTCTTCCCTCCGACCGAACAATCATCTCTGACTACCAGGACTCGTCCTCATCACTCTACTAGGAGCCACCTCTAATGCTTGAAGGTCAACAAATTCACATCTGACATCTTCATTTGAAAAGTGGGGGTTGTAGGAGTGAGTCATTTATTCTCAAGCACATGCAAACAAGGAATAACATAAAATAAAATATTATGTAACTTTGCATACACTCTCCTTATTGCATCGCTCCTACTGAAACATTCTATTATTAGTATTTAGGCTCCCTCGATGCCTCTAAAACTTCTATCTCTAAGATGACTTACACAAAATGCATTATTTAATCCAAGATTTATTTTTTAGGTGACGATTGGAAGTACATACCCTGTCTGGTACATCGAATCAGGATACTTTTAACCGAATTATGATAATGCTCCGCTCTATCGAGGACAACAAGTCGATTATGTGAATCCCTCTTATCTTAGAGTCATCACAACTTGACACCTTATATTGTCCCCAATGAATTAATGTATTCAACAAGAAAGATAAGTAATCTAATAAAAGAATTTGAACAGACGGAGTAAGAGTTTACTTATTCTCTAACATCAATGATTTTTCAAATTTATCAAAGTTATTTATTGATTATCATTATTACTTTTATTGTGTTATGCCTATTATTCTAGTTAACTATCATTAAGTTCATAAGATCTTATTTTTTATCCAATAGTTAATTATTTAGTTAGTTAACAAAAAATTTATTATTTAATTATTTAGCTTATACATTCATCAAATTAATGGGACTATTATTTAGTTGGATTCTAACCCTATCCTACACATACTGGCTCATTTCCAATGATTAGTAGAATAAACTAGTAGCATAGTTTATCCTAACCCCTATATTGATTTATATTAAGTTAAGACTAATCAATCTCAATCTCAATTTAATTAGTAATAATCATATTATGCTTACTTACATCATTAATAATTAAACTAGGTGGTTGGTCAATTTACATAATCAATTTTTAATGTTGCTTTTATCGTCACCAATGGAAATTTTTAAGTACAAATACTACAAATTTTTGCATCAACCAATTATAATATTATATGTTCCTAATATTCATATAATTACATTCTTATAAATAAATATCTCTTTGTTAAATTATTATCTACTTATTTCTTTGTAATTATTTACATTTATATATTTTTATTTTTATTTTTTACTTTATTTTATTTTATTATTTTCCCTCTCTCTTTCTCTTTTCCTCTCTCTCTCTCTTTCTCTTTCTTTCTCTCTCACACACACACTCACTCTCACTCTCTCTCCTTTTCTCTCTCTCACACTCACTTTCACTCTCTCTCTTTCTCTCTCTCCCTCTCTCTCTTTCTTTCTTTCTCTTTTCTCTCTTTCTTTCTCCCTCTTTCTTTCTTTCTTTTTTCTCTCTATCTGTCTATTTATCTATCTCCCTCTTTCTTTCCTCTGTTTTTGTCTTCTCCCTTCCTCTTCCTTCCCTCTTTTCCTATTCCTCTTCCCCCTTCCTCTTCATCCTGTAGTCATAGACTTCACCACATAACAAACTCTATGTTTTTTTTTTAAGCAAACTACAATTTCATAGCATGATAATTCATAGTCCGAAACCAACAGGAAACCATAGGAACAAATTCAAACATTCATGGACATTCACAAAGGAGTCAGAAAATCAGAGGCAAAAATCAGCATTTCATTTTCAAAATAAAAGAGTAGCAGTAATGGTACGAAGGACTCCTCCTACCTTTGTTTTCGTTTTTTCAGTGAGTTGGGGTTGGTTTCGACGGTTTTGTCAATTCCCAGCTAGTGTGTAGCTTTTCTGGTGAGGAATGAGTGATCGGGATAGTTGCTACAACCTCTGAAAGTCTTGTTCCCTTCGAGCTTGACACATTGGCTTGGTGAAGGCTATGGGTGATTTTCAATGGTGGTATCTCCTCTCCCTACTTAAGGCAACGTTCTACAGATTGCGAAACAACTGTAGGAGTTGCAAGAAAGAAAAAGAAGACGTCGTGTAGGTTGGGGAGACCTGGCTTTCTGGTAGCCAGTCACTTACGCATAGGTGATAAGTGTCAATATTCAGTATATTTACAAGAGAAAATTTGTGTCTTTTGTTCTTAATTGTTGTTGAAATTAGTAACTACTCCCTAATTTGAGAATTTTTAAATCTAAATATATGTTTTGAGTTTGGAAACAAATGGAGACATTTAATCCTAATGTTATATGAATTTCAGGTAACTAAGGAGCGAGTAAGGAAAAAAATGGAAGATGCATGGATAGAAGAGCAAGAAGATAGACAAAAAGAAAACTTTGATGTTGAAAAGCTCAATGCAAGACTCACCCAAGCGAAATCATATCTCACTTAAGCTAGAATTTTCTAGAGACAGTAAAAGCTATAGTGGTTAGCTCTCTTAAGCTAGAATATCTCGCTTAAGCGAGAATGATCCTGAGAGTAGTTATTTGTCAGCAGGAATCTCACTTGAGCTAGACACGACTCGCTTGAGCGAGATAACCTTGTTTCAAATTTCTGTACATGATTCGCTTAAGCGAAACTATCTCGCTTAAGCGAAAATTCATTAACCTAGTTATGGAGAGAGTTTAAAAAGGAAAGAAAAGAAAGACAAAGGGAAGCTCTTGGAGGAAAATTTGTCTTGCAGCAGTAAAGGCTACCATGAGTGGCTAACTTCCTTCTTTTAGGATTGAATGTAATCTACTCGAACTCAAATGTATTTTGGTGATAGTTATTTATAATTCTCTTTCTCTACTTATTCTTGGTATGTTCGTTTTATGTTTACTGCTAGATTCTATCTCATCAATAGACTGTTGATTTTTATTCTTAAATTTAACTGGAAAGTATGTGTAAGAATCAGATCTAAACGAAAATACTTGATATATTGTAATGCTAGGAATAGATTTCAACATATTGATTACTTCATAACATCTAAACTTAAAGCTGGTTAATTTACTAGACAACTGAGGGATTAGTGTTTAGAAAATTTTCTTAAGAATTGTATGTTTGAGGAATCAATGTGAATGATTTAAGATGTGGTATCAAGAATCAATATTGTGAGTATTATATGTTGTTAGAAATACAAAATACAAAAGAGTGAGATAGATTATGTTCAATCCCAATCCCCATAACTGAAATTTCAAACCAAGTTCTTATTTTATCACACGCTTGTGGGTGCAAAGTTATTTTTTATAACCTCTCCCTAATATGAAACAAATTATCATTCATTTTATATACTCAGTGAGTGTTGCAACAGAAGATTTTTAATTGAAACTGTTCCTTGTGGGTACGACATCCGTACTTTGAAAAGTATTATACTACAATTGATTCGGTGCACTTGCTGAAGGAATAAAAACAACAAATTTTTGGCGCCATTGTAGGGGAACAAATTTTCTGTAAAAATAATTTTGGAGTATAATTCACTAAGTATTGTGGATATTTTGTTTTATTTTTTTTATTTTTTTGTTGGTGACTTAAATGATGATTATTTTTATCCTGTGCTAAACCTTGCTTGAGTTTTCTTTGATTTATGTTTTTAATAGAACAAGTCTCTAAAGATCAATTGGAATTTGATTTTGAAATTGAGAGGACAGCTCAGAAGAATCGTAAAGAGAAGAAAAAGCAAGAACAAGTAGAAGGAGAATCTTCCAATAATCTCATCACACAAAGTGGAGAAAGTCAACAAGAGAAGAACATGGCCGATGAAAGACAAAATCCACCTAGGAGAACATTGGGAGACTATGCCATACAACAAGGACCAAGACATTTCTCCAGCATAGCAATACCTTCTACCATCAAATCTTTGGAGATGAAGCCAACTTTTCTTAGTTTAATCAGCACCCATCAATTCACGGGAATGGATCATGAAGATTCATACACTCATTTGTCCACATTCTATGAATCAGTAGGAACTATGGGTTTCGAAGAAGGGGATGTTGAATTAGTTTATTTGCATTTGTTTCCTTTTTCATTGATAAGAAAAGCAAAAGAATTGCTCAAATAACACCCAAATCAAAGTTTGACCAATTGGAGTGATGTAGAGGAAAGGTTCCTACACAGATTTTTCCCACTATCCCGTTACATCAAGGCAAAATCTGACATTTCTACATTTAGAAAAGGGCAAGATGAACCCTTTGGTGAAGCCTGGGAAAGGTTCAAAGTAATGCTTAGGAGATATCCTAACCATGGTTTTGAAGACATTCCCCAATTAAACATTTTTCACAATGGTTTGAGGCCTGATACTAAGATGATATTGGATGCAACAGTAGGAGGGACAATGATGGTTGTTGACTCAGAGTAGGCTATAAGAATTATTAATGCTCTAGCCTCAATAGATTATCAAGCTCAACATGATAGACATACTATTCAAAGGAAAGGAATGCTTTATCTAAATACTATAAATGCAATTTTAGCTCAGAATAAAATTCTGACACAATAGATTGAAGCATTAACTAAGCAAATGTCTAAATTGCCTCAACAATTACATGTTGTGCATTCCTCCCAAAGTCAGACTTCAGCTATGAGATGTGATTTATGTAGGGGTGATCATCCAAATAGTCACTGTTCTTATCAAAATAATCCACCAGATGAGGAAGTTCATTACATGAGCAATCAAGGAAGGCAAGGTGGCTTCTCATCTAACTATCCAAATAATATGATTCAAGGATGGAGGAATAATCCAACTCAAGGCTATAGGTGGAAACAAGATGTTGGTCCATCTAACAGACAAGCACCATATCAGCAGCAACTGCATTATCCTTCCATTCATGATAGGACTGGAGGATACTTTTGAAAAATTCATGCAAGCTTCTTTGTCCAATCAGAAAAATACAGAAGCTTTAATAAGAAATCTAGAAACACAAGTGGGATAGTTAGCTAAACAGCTGACAGATCAACAAGGGGATCAATTTTCAGCCAACACCTAAACTAACCCCAAGGAGCATTGCAAGTCAATCGCCACTAGGAGTGGTAAAGTGGTGGATGAAGGGATTGGAGATGAGTTAGCTACTGAAGAGGAGATAATTAAAGAAAAAGAGAATGAGAAAGAAAAATTAGAGCATGAGGTGGATGAAGAAGAAAATAAAGAGAAAGAAGTACATATTGAAAAGAAGAAGAAGAAAAAGAGTGATTAGAGTAAAAATCAAGTGAAGGGTCCTCCCATAGGGAATTTACCTTATCCACATACCCCATCAAGGAAAGACAAGGAACGACAATTTGAAAGATTTTTGGATATTCTTAAAAGTATGCAAATCAACATTCCATTCACTGAAGCGTTGGAATAGATGCCAACCCATGCAAAGTTCATGAAGGAATTACTAACTAAAAAAAGGAAGTTCAATGAGCAAGAAACAATTGAACTAGAGGTTGGATGCAGTGCCATTATTCAAAATTCCTTGCCATAAAAATCTAGAGATCCGGGGAGTCTCACTTTGTCTATTACCATAGGCAATCTCACAGTTGGAAAGACATTACTAGATCTTGGAGCTAGTATCAATCTTATGCCTTTATCCATGCTGAAGAAAATTGGAGATGTAGAAGTGAGACCTACAAGAATGACTTTGTAATTAGTTGACAGATCTATCAAATATCCACATGGAGTAGTTGAAGATCTCTTGGTAAATATGGATAAATTCTTATTTCCAATTGATTTTGTCGTTATGGACATAGAGGAAGATGTTAAGGTCCCTTTAATCCTTGGGAGGCCATTTATGAAGATGACTAAAGTCATAATTGATGTTGATAAAGGTGAACTAAAAGTTTGTGTGCAAAATGAGAAGGTAAGTTTTAATGTTTTTGAAGCCATGAAACATCCAAGCAACAAAAAAGAGTGTTTTAGACTAGATGTCAGGAAAACACAGAGAAAATTTTGTACTGCGGAGCCATTGATGAAAACTGTTGTTGATAGCATGGAAGACATCGATGAGTGGAAAGAAAAAGAAGTAAAAGATTGCTTGAGAGATTTAGATAATGTCAAGGAATTATCGCAAAATGTTATTCAAAGGCAGGAATTGATTAAAGAAGAGACTTCTCCACCTCAAAAATTGGAACTAAAACAGCTACCACCTCATCTTAAATATGTTTTCCTTGTAGAGAACAATGAAAAACTAGTAATCCTCAACAATTATTTGACAGCAGATGAAGAAGAAAAAGTAGTACAAGTGTTGAAAGCCAATGAAGGTGTCATAGGATGAACTTTAGCCAACTTGAAGGGTATAAGTCCATCTTACTGCATGCACAAAATTCATATAGAGCAAGACTTCAAGCATGTGGCTCAACCTCAAAGGCGTTTGAATCTGACTATGAAAGAGGTTGTGAAGAAAGAAGTTCAAAAAGCTTTTAGAGGCAGAGATGATTTATTCTATTTCAGATAGTGCTTGGGTCAGTCATGTACAGGTGGTTCCTAAGAAAGGTGGCATGACTGTTATTCACAATGAAAAGATTGATGCCTACAAGAATGGTTACAGGTTGAGGATGTGTATTGATTATAGAAAACTGAACAAGCCATAAGGAAAGATCACTTTCCGTTGCCTTTTATGGATCAGATGCTGGAAAGGTTGGCAGGAAAAGCATATTATTATTTTTTGGATGGTTATTTAGGCTATAACCAAATTGTAGTGGATCCAAAAGATTAGGAGAAGGTTGCTTTTACTTGCCCTTTTGGTGTTTTCGCCTATAGAAAAATGTCATTTGGGTTATGTAATGCTCAATCTACTTTTCAGAGATGTATGTTTGCTATTTTTGCAGATTTAATAGAAAAATGCATTGAAGTATTCATGGATGATTTCTCAGTGTTCGAACCTACCTTTAACTCTTGTTTGGAGAATTTACACACTGTACTAAAGCGGTGTGTGGAGACAAATCTTGTACTCAACTGGGAGAAATGTCACTTTATGGTGACTAAAGGCATTATTTTAGGACACAATATATCTTGCAAAGGAATTGAAGTGGACAAAACAAAAGTGGAGATCATTGAAAAGATACCTCCCTCGGTCAACATTAAAGGGATTAGAAATTTTCTTGGATATGTTGGCTTTTATAGAAGATCCGTCCAGGATTTCTCAAAAGTTGCAAAGCCATTGTGCAACCTACTCAATAAGGATACCCCATTTAAGTTTGATGAAGACTGTTTGATTACTTTTGAAAAATTAAAAGAAAAACTCATTTCTGCAGCCATAATTATTGCTCCACACTTGCAATATAATTTTGAATTAATGTGTGATGCAAGTGACTATGAAGTAGGAGCAGTGTTAGGACAAAGGAAAGGACAAGTTTTTCATGTAATACATTATGCAAGTAAAGCCCTAACTAAACTCAAAGTAATTATACCACTACTGAAAAGGAGTTACTTGCTATAGTGTATGCACTTGAGAAATTTAGATCTTATTTGATTGGGTCCAAAGTAATTGTTTTCACTGACCACGCTGAAATTAAATATTTGTTAACTAAATCCAATTCTAAGTCAAGGCTAATAAGATGGATATTGTTGTTGCAGGAGTTTGATTTAGAAATCAGAGACAAGAAAGGTTATGAAAACAAAGTGGCGGACCATCTGTCTAGGCTTGCAAATGATGAGGTGACTGCACATGAATCAGAGGTGTTGGATGAGGTCCCAAACGAAAAACTTCTAGCAATTCAAGAGAGGCCATGGTTTACAGATATGGCCAATTTTAAAGTTGTTGGGGTTATACTTGAAGATCTTCAATGGCATCAAAAGAAAAAATTCTTCAAGGATGCAAATCATTATGCGTAGTATGATCCTCATCTTTTCAAAATTGGTGCAGATAACTTACTACGGTGATGTGTTACAAGGAAGGAGGTCAAGAATATTCTATGGCACTATCATAATTCACCATATGGAGGTCATTTCAATGGAGAAAGGATTGTTGCTAAAGTTCTTCAATCTAGATTTTATTGGCCTAACTTGTTTAAAGATGCACATGCATATAGTCAAAATTGTGACAGCTGCCAAAGAACTAGAAGTATCTCCAGAAGACATGAAATGCCATTACAAAATATTCAAGAGGTTGAACTCTTTGATTGTTGGGGAATTAATTTCATAGGACCACTCTCATCTTCTTTCTCAAATGAATATATTTTATTGGTAGTTGAGTATGTGTCTAGATGGGTAGAAGCAATCCCAATTTAGAAGGCTAATGCTAAAACAGTGATCAGATTCCTTAAGAGAAATATTTTTTGCAGATTTGGTACTCCTAGAGTCCTCATTAGTGATGAAGGTTCCCATTTTTGTAATGTTCAGCTTCAGAAGGCTCTAGAACACTATGGGGTTCGACATAAAGTAGCAACCGCCTACCATCCTCAGACCAATGGGCAAGCGAAGGTCTCTAACTGAGAAATTAAGAGAATTTTAGAGAAAATAGTTGCCTTGTCTAGGAGAGACTGGTCAAGAAAGCTTGATGAAGCTGTATGGACTTATCGAACTACATACAAAACTCCTACATCTCTCTCTCTATTTCAACTGATCTATGGTAAGGCATGTCATCTTTCTATGAAATTGGAACACAAATCATATTGGGCATTAAAGTTTCTAAATTTTGACCTCAAGGCATCTGGAGCAAACTGAAAAATGTAGCTCCATGAACTAGAAGAAATAAGGCTCAATGCTTACCAATCATCTAAAATTTACAAGGACTTGTTAAGGCATACCATGCAGGAAAATTTTGAAGAAAAATTTTGAACCAAGCCAATTTGTATTGTTATTCAATTCTAGGTTGAGACTTTTCCCTGGAAAACTGAAATCAAAATGTTCAGGCCCATTTTTAGTCAAACAAGTCAAGCCATATGGAACAGTGGAATTGGAGTACCCTGAATCACATAGAAGTTGGGTGGTCAATGGCCAAAGACTGAAGCATTATTTTGGTGCTGAGATTGAAAGGCTCATCACAGTGATTCAATTGAATGATCCTTCATTGATACAAGCATCGAGCTATGTGACTTTACACAAGCGCTTTTTGGGAGGCAACCTAGCAGGTTACTATGTAAATTTGTTTTAGTTTAATTGTTGTTGTGTGAACTAGAAATATGTTTATTGTCTGTAGATATCTTATGGACCATGTTGCATATTTAATCATTGCATAACTCATGAGCATGTACATCTTTGCATTTAGAAGTGAGAGTTTTGGCATACAACAGATGCTTGGGCTTGCCAGGTATATTGTCTTGAGGATAATTATCGATCAAGCCAGAAATTTTTGCCTCAGCGAGATATGCAAAAGAAAACATATAATTTATCTCTACAACTCTCGCTTAAGCGATAGATTTCTCGCCTAAGCAAGATCTCTAAAGTTATCTTGAGTGCCCTCGGGTTAAATTTCGCTTAAGTGAGATTATTTTCGCTTAAGTGAAAATACCTGCAACTCTTAAGTGCCCTCGGGTTAAATTTTGCTTGCGCGAGATTATTTTCGCTTGAGTAAAAATACTTGCAATTCTTGAGTGCCCTCGAATCCAATTTCACTTGAGCAAGATTATTTTTGCTTGAGCAAAAATACCTGCAACTCTTCATTGGCCTCAGGTCACTTTTCACTTGAGCGAGTGCAGTTTTCGCCTGAGTGAGATACGCAAAAACAAAAAGACACAGTTCTCTACAAATTTTGCTTGAGCTAGAATGTTTTCGCCTAGGTTAAAATCCACTTAAAACACAGAGCGTCGTTGTCTCGCTTGAGTGTGAATACCTCGCTTAAGCTAGACATCAATTAAACTATTTAAAAAAAGGCACGAATAGACAAAATGCCATTTTTCCTTCCCATTTTGAACTAAATCTTTGTCTCGCTTAAGCGTGAGTGCCTCACTTGCTGTTACATCAATCTCCCTTGCTCATCTTGTTACCTGCTTTTGTTATTCACATTATAAGCTCACTCCTTGTCATTGTTAATGTAAGTGCTTCTTGGTGGAGCTTCCACAATCCTTCTCATTATTGAAAAAATAAAATAAAATTCAAGATTGTGTTTGGTTTATGTGAGAAGTTTAAGTTGACCCTGGGTTAATGAGTTGAGTGACGAGTGAGTTAATCTGGTATATTCTTATATTTGCTTATTGTTAAGCATTGTGTTTTATGACAGCGAGGTTTGGCAAAAAACCATCTTCATTCATTGGGAGTAGTTCTTCATGTAGCTCACCAAGTATTTGTTAAAATGCACTGCATAGAAAAATACTCATTCATTACTCACTTTATTAGAAAAAGGAAATGCACATGATTAGAATGAGATACTGAACATTTAACTAAGTTCTTTTTAGCTAATTAACTCCCATTGCCAACTCTAACAGTCTTCTGATGTTTATTTTTGTAGTCAAATATGGGTCGCGCGAAATCTACTGTTGGGCTTAATCTTACCCGCTTTAATAAAGGCAAAATAGCCAAAGTTGTATCACCATCACCTGACCCTCCCCCAAGAAATCCTGCACGCAACAGAGAAAGACAGGACAGATACAATTAAATCAAGAATTGGTCCTTTATTTCAGAACGTAAAGTGCATCTTATGCCCGAAGAATGTGACCTTTTCTTGAACGGCCTGCAGGGGGGAACTGGATGAAATTGGCAGACCCACTACCTAAATATGATCCAGAGATTATCCTGAAATTTTATGCAAATGCTTGGGTTGAAGGTCTAAATAAGAAGCACTCAAAGGTAAGAGGTAAATGGATTCCCAATGACAGAGACTCCATCAATGAATTTTTTGACAATCCATTACAGCTTCCAGAAGGTCGTCAGTGCACGTATCAGAGACTGAGATTTGAAATTCATAGGTTCAATGACACATAGGTTGCAAGAGAACTATGTATTCCCAATCGGTCCTAGGAGGTGGGACCTATGGGCAATCCATTGAGGATTCAACGCAAAGACATGAAAACCCTCACACAGGTCTGGATGATTTTCTTCCTAGCCAACATAGTGCCCATTGGTCATGTCTCCGACCTGAATGTACCTAGATGTCATCTGCTCTTTTGCATCTTGAAAGCGGAGTACTAGGTTAATGTGGCAAAAATAATCTTTGATGAAATTTACAAATTTGTCAAGTTTGAGGTAAACAAGAAACATGAGAAGGTTAAAGGGTTGCTAGGATTTCCCGCACTTATCACTGCTTTGTGCGAGGCTCACAGGGTAGAGGTTAACCTTATGGCAAAAATCTGACCATCATTGATAAAAGGTTCATAGAGCAAGATTGCATAAACAGTGAAGAAAACCAGTAGGCTGCCACCCCTTAACCACAATCTTCCCCACCTCCTATAGTTGACAATCAAGCTTCTCAACAACCTAGATCTTCCTGAGCTCCCTTAGTGGAGTCGAAGCTTATGGAACAGATGTCCTACCTCAAAGCCACAATGGAACACCTGCATTTGCAACAGAGCGCTAATCATCAAGGTATTATGCACATCCACCAAGGACTCTATCAAAGCCACACTGAAGGACAACCGAACCCGTGGATGCACCCTGATCAATTTAGCTCTTATGTGTCCTAGCTCGGGGACAAGCCCAATTTTCCAAGGAGGCAAGAGCAGATGAAGCTGAAAATATCCCTGACTATTATGCAAGTGGAATAGATATGGGAGTAGAACCATTTGGAACTGCAGCTACAGAAGACCCAACTCAATTCCAGAATGAGGAGTTTGACTCAAAATTAGACAGAATCTTAAGAGGGAAGTGACACCTCATTCACTTCCTATGATGAAAAATTGATTTTAGTATCTTGTTATGCATGAACTAAATTTTTAATTTAATTATTTAAATTTTAGATGCTTAATTAGTTAGTGTTGCAAGTTAATAGTATAATTTAGTAGTGACATTGTTATTATTGTCAGTAACTGCAGTTATTTCAAAGTAAGTAGCGTTTTTATATTTTATTGCCAAGATAGCTTACACAATTTTTTTGAAATAGTGAAACTTGATTGAGAATCATTAAATATTCTACGTGATTGGTAGTTGAAAAGAAATCATACTTTAGAAAATGTTCTAAATTAGAATAACTGAAGGACTGAGCAAGGACTGAAAAACAAAAATCTTGGTTGAATTCATGATTCAAATTGATTTGGGATATGAGCGCATGAAAATTGAACAAGATAAATGGTTGGGAACAAGGACTGAGGAATTAAACCAAACAACCAAAGTGAGTGTGTGAATTCCTAAACAGTTAGAAAGTTCTACTGATGAATTGTCATTTGATGTTGCCTAATTTTTTTTTCATTTTGCATCACAAAATAAAACATGGAAATAATTGAGGCATGCTTGTAGAGAATGAAATACTTCTAAAAAACTCAGGGCCAAATAGCTAACCTATGCATGGTATGCCAAATTTTTTATGATAACCCATGTGAGCTAAAAAGTGATTCATTGTAACCTAATCTTCCATTAACATATATTCCTCTTACCTTTGTAGCATGCTTAGGAAAGGAGAACATAGGTACAATTTAAATACATGAAAGGGGAATGGTTGGTGTTGGTTGTAGTTTGTTTATAAGTGGGAGGAAAAGGGTCAGGTAATTTACCATCTAGAAAATTATATCTTTCTCTTTTTCTAAAAAAAAATTTAGAGAAAGAGAATTACAAAAAAGAAAAGGAAAATGGTGTAGGTTGGACTCTAAGGAATTGATAACAAACAACACAAATGAAGTTTTGTTTGAATTATAGACATGTTTTCCTTTTGTTGAGTATGCAATTTGTTATCTGGAAAAAAAAACCAATATTTTGAAGAACCCAGCCTCATTACAACCCTTATGAAGACCTCAAGATTCATGTTTATTGGGTGTGTGTGATCTGATGAAAAATGAAAGGCAACCTTGATCTGCTCAAAAAAAATCAGTAGAAATGAGAGAAACACCCACCTGTGAGAAATTAAGAGAGAAACCCTTTAGTTAAATTCTCAGTTCATGTCCCAGCTGTCTAGATGAGACGTTGATTGCATTTGTATCCTACTTTGATCAGACTTGGAGGCACCATAGCTTTCTATTTTGATTTGTTGCTCTATGCATAGAAGTTATTTTTATGATTGAACCATAGGTCTGAATTGTAAATAACCATCATTTTGTAATAGGGACAAACCTTGGTTTCGGGATTAAATTACTTTGCTTGCGGACAAGCAAGATTCTAGGTTGGGGAAAGTTCATAAGTGCCAATATTTAGTACATTTACATGAGAAAATTGGTGCCTTTTGTTCTTAATTGTTGTTGAAATTAGTAACTACTCCCTAATTTGAGAATTTTTAAATCAAAATATATGTTTTGAGTCTGGAAACAAATGGAGACATTTAATCCCAATGTTATATGAATTTCAGGTAACTAAGGAGCGAGTAAAGAAAAAAATGGAAGATGCATGGATAGAAGAGCAAGAAGATAGACAAAAAGAAAACTTTGATGTTAAAAGCTCAAGACAAGACTCGCCCAAGCGAAATCAGATCTCGCTTAAGCTAGAATTTTCCAAAGATAGTAAAAGTTATAGTGGTTAGCTCACTCAAGCTAGAATATCTTGCATAAGCAAGAATCATCCTGAAAGTGGTTATTTGTCAGCAGAAATCTCGCTTGAGCTAGACATGGCTCGCTTGAGCTAGACATGGCTCGCTTGAGCGAGATAACCTTGTTTCAAATTTCTGTACATGGTTCGCTTAAGCGAAACTTGTAACATCCTACTTTTATATCAAATAAAATATTATTCGCATTAATAAATTTATTTATTAGTTTAGGTATAGAAATTATTTATTTATTTAGCAAGTTGATAAATACAATAAATAATTTAAAATACTATAATAAATAAATAACTAAGAAATAAAAACTTAATAAATAAATAAAATAATAAAGAAATATTTGAAGAAAAATATAAAACTAGTAAATTAAGAATTTAAAATCAAAGAAATAACTCATAGTTAAGAAATTAGATGAAGATAGAATATATAGAGAAGAAGAAAAAATTTAAAAAAATTTTAGAAATAAAATTAATAAATAAATAGTTATTAATATTAAAAAAATATTTACATATATTTATTTTTTATTATCATTTTTGAATTTACATAAAACCACTCATCTCCTACAATTAAAAGAAAAAAGAACACATTCATCTCCACGTTGTCTTAACCGAATTCAGATCTCGAACATCAGTTCAATCAAAAGTCTACTTCCACCATTGTCCACCTGAACATGGTCTAGTCAACAGTTTCAGACACATCAACCCGAACCTTGGGACATATCACCTACAAATTAGTACCTATTAAGTTTGCATTGAACTTGCACATATGCACATGCAAGACTTTGTGTTGGCATATAAGGTCATGCTTTAAAGTGTAAACACATATTAAGTCATCTTTTGGAAAACGGTAATTATCGTCTTGTAACATTTTTCCGTTCTTGGTCTTGCACTTGCCCATATTTCCCTGCTTGACATTCGTATCACATGCTTAAGAAACAATATAAAAACAGGAAGTCACTTTTCATCCTTCAATTTGGGTGTTTTAGGTCGACTATTCAATTTCAACCTACTGAATTGACATATTGAAGGGCCACCAGACACTTTAGTAGACATGGGTATGGAAAATATTTAATTTCAAGCAATATTTTTTAACTATGGACATTGAAAAATACGTCTTTCCAATGGACAAGTTTGTGGAAAGTTTTTTGTCAAGTGTTTTTGGTCAATTTTGCAATAATAATATTTTACTTTATTTCATAGCCAAATACAGAAGCTAATAGCAGTTTAAATCTCTGTGGTGAAACTCTCATGTATCTCTGCAAGTCTTTATTCTTTGAGTTAGTTATGATACTAATCTTGAATAAAGGATTTAATTACACTAAAATTCCTGAGATCTATCATGTGAGAATCGAAACAAAATTCTCCTGATAAGATCATTGTGTATTCGCCAATTGAGCCACACCCGTTGAGTTTGTTTTTTTAATCATATATGCATTATTATATTATAATTATAGAACAATGTTATACAAATATAAATATAACGAGTAAAATTGTGTGAAAAATGACAAATTAGAATTGAATGGTGGAAATGGAAGCATGACCATACACATTGGTAGACCTAGGTATAAATGATGAAGTGCAAATGCACTTTCTAACTTTAAAAAAAAAAACATAAGAATATATATAACATTGTTATTTTTTTCCTTTAATTTTTATAATTTGACCATTTTGTCTTTAATTTTTAGTTGTCATCATTTTTTACCTTTTATTGATTAGGTTACTTTTAGGGTTAAAGATATTTATAAATATGAAAATTTTATTTTTAGTCCTTCTATTTTTAATTATAAATTTTTAGTC
>JAMLFT010004484.1:0-19462 GCA_026544285.1 Pachyrhizus erosus | reverse complement strand
ACTTAATATATATATACAATTATTATTTAATTATTAATTTATAATAATAATACTACGTATAAATATGTATAAATAGAGAGAACAGTACGAATAAAAAAGAAAATGAATGAAAAACATAGATGTAATGACAGTACAAAAATTACACGTGCATAATTGATTGTAAAAGAAAGGAATTGTTATTTCTATACAAATTCTCGTTATGTTGTACGAAAGTATTTTATGTGGGTTCTATTTTTATTTTTATTTTTGAAAATTTCTCTTCACTTTCACCCTATTAAACAGTTTATACTCTCTTACTTTTACTTTCTTCCTTTCTTTCCCACTCTATTTTTACGCTACCAAACTCATTTTTAAAGAGAACTTGAAATTTCTTGGAATGAAAATAGAGCAAAAATGAAAAAGTGTGTGGATGTTAGGGTGCCCATCCAAGTGAAAATAATAAAGACATGGAGTGACATATTATTGAAAAGTTCTTCCATTTAGGCCACCATCATGGACTTTTGTGTCTTTAAACTTTTGGTCACCAAACCTAAAACTTAATTTCATCCCAGTTTCCAACCTTATAATTTAGCCATACCATGTGTGAGTGGGTTTCAAGAGAGTGATTTTTTATTGCACTTGAGAGAATACACGATACATAAGTGTAAATTTTTTTATTTTGTTAAAAATTACTAAAAGGTACAATTACTTAAGCTTGTTTAGTTCATTTGCAACTAGGTAATTAAGATTTAGCTATTCTTTTTTTAAAAAAAAATAATAAATAAAGCACTTTAATGTGCATAGGCATCAACATCACAATAACATTAAAGATCCTAACTAGGTTGGCACCTAAGACACTAACAACTAATTGCAGCACACCAACAATATTTATTAAAAGAAGAAATGATTACAACAAAAGAAAAAAAGGAAAACAACACTACAAAACCCATAGGTACTACATCAACCAAATATAAAATTAGCTAAACCCAGCCCATCCCTACTAAAGGGTTTTCTAACAAAGACTGGGATTGAGTCCTACCAAGTAAATCCATTGGAAGTTAGACTAAAATTGTCAAGATAGTCCGCACACATATTACCCTCATGATAAATTTGAGAAATGGAAAAATCCATTAAGCACCTAAGAACACAACAATTCATCTAACATGTGTGAATCCAGCAAGGCACCGAGACATGAGAATGATATGCTTGTACTACCAAATTCAAGTCATACTCAATCCAAAAAAATTCCAATCTTTACAATAAGCAATTTTTATGGCGAACATCACAATGTGCAATTCAACATTAAATGTTGTGGTGATTCCCAGATGCAAAGCGAAACAACCTATAATGCTTCACCTATAAGCATGAAAGGTACCTCCACATGCTATATCTTTCGGAGCTCCTCTAGTAGCATCATTAGTGTTACATTTTTTCCACTCACAAAGAGGATACTAGTTAACCTATTTGACTTTTGGTGTGCAACTAACGTGACCAATGATGAAAAAAGATTTAAATAAGACAAATTCCTCAATAAGAGTTCATAGTGCCATGGGAGCTATTACTAGATAGAGAGATTGAGGCTATGATATTGGTATGAACATGATAGATAAACCAATAACCCTTTTGGAACTGAACATTATTTTTGCCATGCCACAAAAAACCATGTCATATTCAGGAAAGCTGCAAATAAGATGTTCAAAGCCTATTTACCCATTGGTTGGCATTAGGGGAAGACAAGTTCCATGTGCGCTAAAACAATGACTCAACCATTGCCATAATTGCTTAGCAAAGGACACATGATAAAGAGATGCTCATACGTCTCTTTATGAATGCCACAATACTGACACCTGAAGACCATCACAACACCTTGCTTTTGAAGATTGACATCCATAGGGACTTTGTAATGCAAAAATCATAAAAATAAAAATAAAAATAAATGAGTGAAATGGGGGGTAAGGATGCTTGCCAAATGATCATACTCTAAGCTATTGGTGATTGATGATGTCTCAGAAAATCGATGGCAGGTTTGAAATGAAATTAATGATTTCTTATATATTGTTGAACAATTTGTACAACTAATTATATACGTAGTTTAAATTCCCTAAGGTTTAGGGGCTATCATCAAGCTATCTAAAAAAACTAATTCACAAAAGTCGCCAAAAAAGAAAAGAATGAAATGGGGATAAGGATGCTTGCCAAATGACTTTACTCTAAGCCATGGGCAATTGATGATCTCTCCGAAAATCGAAGGAATGAAATGAATGATTTCTTTCTTGTATATTGTTGAACAATTTGTACAGTTATTTATATACACAGTTTAAATTCCCTAAGGTTTAGGGATTATCGTCAAGCTATCTAAAAAAATAATTAATACGATCAAGTTATCTAAGAAAAATAAAATAAAATAAGAAAAATAAGAAAATGGATAAATAAAAAAAAGGGAAACAAGAAAATAAAAGAATGAAATTAGGATAGCATAAAAAATAGTATCTCAACATATATCTTAACACCTATATATGT
Source organism: Pachyrhizus erosus (assembly GCA_026544285.1). Lineage (NCBI taxonomy): Eukaryota > Viridiplantae > Streptophyta > Magnoliopsida > Fabales > Fabaceae > Pachyrhizus > Pachyrhizus erosus. The sequence goes on along the minus strand of JAMLFT010004484.1, from coordinate 16,963 downwards.
CTTATCTAGTTGATTTGCAAGAGAATTGGGATTGAGCTCCTTATCAAACCTCACAAAGTTAAATCTATTGTCTCGCTTATCTAGTTTATCCAGATTAAAAACGTCTAACATCTTTTTCCCATTTTTGGAAAACAATCCACAAAGTTGAAGTGTCAAATTAGCAAGGAAGTTGGAGAAGAAAAAAGTAATATGATCAAAATACTTAATCTTTGATTGTTTGGCTCCCTGACTTTCAAAATTCGTAGCTACAATTATAATAAGTGAACCTATCCTCTTTCTCATATGAATTTCTCAACATGTTTGTGGATTTCTCTTACAGTGTGCTTGGTATTGTGAAAATAGAGAAGGAAAGGAAGAAAGTAATAACGTGAAAAGGTAAAGAAATATTTTTTTAAAAAAATATGGACCCACATTAAAAAAAATTTGCGCAACATAAGATGGATTTATGTGAAAATGTGGTTGCTGATGTCCAATAACTGATCACGACACCTTCATATCCAATTAAGGCACTTATTTTGTCTGCTCCCTTACTTGTTCCACTTATTCTTATATAATAATAATAATAATACCAACAAGAAGAAAGAGAAGATGAAAAATAATATAATAAAAACATTAATAATATTTATGTTTTTAAACTAAATAATATCAAAAAGTTAATTTCCATTATATTCCTTCTAATATATTTTCTTCAACTAAACCACCTCTATTTCTAACTTACTCACTTTTATTCCCTTGCTTGTTCAAAATTATTATCTACAATTGATCTAACTTATTCATGATAAGTGCATATGCCGGTTTTAGCTGTTAGGCGTAATACCGTTTAGGACAATTTTTTACCTATTACAATTGTTTGAATATTTTGATTTGGGATAAGTAAGTTAGTGTAACCTCCATAACAGTTATTTTATTGTTATATTAATAACAAATATCTAAGTATGTATTTGGATTACTGTTTGTAAAACATGTCCATTCACACATTTCAGAGCTAAAATAGGGATTTGAATATATTGGTAAGTTAAGAAGATGTGAATTATGTTTAACCCAATAATTTCCCAAACAAATTCTAAACACTCCTTATTTAAAGGTAATGTGTGCATTAAGTTTGAAAAGCACCTCATCTTTGGTAGCCCATGTCTCAACATATTTATAACCTATAGAGTATAGTCATAACCTTTGCATGAAGGATATTGAATATCCTAACACTGCTAAAAAAAAGCTCTGTAAAATGGTCCGCGAGCATGGTTTCTTACCAAGCCACCAAACCCAGCTTGACTAGGGTTTCTCAACATACTACTATCAATATTAAGTGCTACAAAGTTTAGTGTACGCGCCTTGCCAATCTATCTCACAAGAAACCCTGCCTACAATTAGAGATCCCTGTCATGCTTATCATAAAATTTGATTTAAAGAATAAAAATATTATTTTACTATTAATTAAAAAATCATACTGTTTAGAATTAATTAAATAAATTTAAATATTAATAAAGTGTATTAAGAAAATAAAAATATTCTTTGATCGAATAACAAATTAAGAAAAATATGTTTATTTGACATAAAAACTCAAAAGAAATGCATCATAAAAATACATAAGAGTTTAATAGTTATGTACTAATAATATAAAATATTTTTATCTTATCAATTAATCATAATTCATCGTAATTATGATTTTTAAGATAATTATTATACAAATTAATAAATTTATCATATATATTAATTGTGATTAAATGACAATATATAATCTTTATTCTTAAAATGTAATTAAAAATAAAAAATAGATTGTACATCAAAAATATAAAACACTTTTATGTAATCATCTAATAACAAATTATTATTTATGATAAATTTTTTAATTTTCATAAAATCTATCTTAAAATTTATACTAGGATGATTTTTTTATTAATTGATAATTATTTTTTTACATCAACTGTAAATAACTATTAAAGTTAAAAAATTGAAAAAGATATAAGACCTATATAGATATAAGTTAAAAGACCTTTTAAGAATTTCTTTGAGGAAGATTTTTAAGTAAAGAAACTCTTAAAAACTCTAAAAAAAAATACTTTTAACCTTATCAAACATACTTATTTATGTAAAAAATTATATCAAAATAATATCACCATAAAAGGTAGGATTGATATTTATAATATACAATAGATAAATATTAAAAAAAATTACAACTAAATTAAAAATTCACTCAAAACGTTTAAGCGAAAAATAAAGTTTTACCTTGGAATCTGACTTATATTCTACGAGTATAAAAATTGTATACCTAATGATCCAGCCTGTGAAGATATATTAAGAAATTTTTACACCGTTATTTTGAGAAGAAAAGAGTTATAAATTAATCATAATTTTTAATAATAGTGTAATTGAATTTTATTTTATTTTTATAGATTAAACATGAATTGACAAAAATACATTTCTTAATGATTGAAAATTTGTATATTTGTCGTTAAGGGAAGAAAGTGGACGATACAATGAGTGGAAAAGAAGGGTGACGGGTGGAGGAGGAGGGGAATTCAAGTGTCAAACAGTGATGCTTATGTGTAATGTACGGACATAGACAATGTGATGGAATTGAAGAAGAGAAGAGTGGTGTTATTATTGGAGAGAGGTTGTTGTTTTCGTTGTGTGAAGTGTTGAGTGCAACATAAGGCAGAGACCAAAAGAGCATAATTTGACAGAAAAAGAGAGGCACTTGAATGCCCCTAACGTCATCACCCTCACACTGTTTCAGTGTTTCTGCCTTCTGAAACTCTGCATTCCTTTTGCTTTATTTATTTGCATGCACCCCAGAGTTAGAGATAGAGGCCCATACGCACTCTGAGGAATTCACACACGCGCCTCCAATGGCCCATTTTCCCATCTGAGTGACCCTTCAATGCTGCTAAGGCTGATCCAGGACCACCTTGTTCAATCCCAAAATGATGCTTGTCTCACGACAACTCCACAAACTTTTCCTGCATTTTAGAGTGCAACATTCCAGTCATGTTGCACAATTATTCCACCTATTTGTTATAGTTACAAATATCATTTATATACATACCTTTAGCTTCCCCATGATGTTGGGTTTTTATAAACTCAATTTTTTGTTTAGAAAGATCTTCATATTTATGATTTGACTGTGTTTTAAAAGAGATTGTCCTAAAAAAAATAATGTGAAAAATCAAATTAGCAACTGAAAGACATACCTATAGGTTCGAATGGTGATGGTAGTGTTCAAGACTCTTGATTTTTGTGTATAGAGAAAATTTACGGGAAAGGAAGAAATTTATCTTTGAGTGTCTCTAGATTTTTCCAAAGGAATTAATGTAAAAAATAAATTTAAAATACTCTTTACAATGTGTAAAAGTGTGTAATTTATATATTATTAGTACTAAATTTATTCTATCTTTACTTATAATGAAATTATTCAAGAAAGTGCACCATGTCAATTTGTTTGAACTTTGTTTTCTGTTCAAAGAGTTAAATGAGGTATAGTTTTATTAATGTGGACGTTAAAGCGAAAGAAATGGAAGAAGAGTCTGATAGTAAATGGTTAAAAACACGGGGAAATTGTAGTAGTTTGAGCTTTGGATAGGTATTATTTGAAGTAGTATAACCAAATATAAAGTTTTGGGATTGTAAAATCTAAATTTAATTTTGCTTTTGGTTCTTAGAATATCTGTAATTGTGTTGTCTCAATTTTTTATTCATTAAGTTTTATTATTTTTAAAATGAAGCTGATTTTTTTCTACTTAAAACCTTCAAATTATTATTTTTATATAAATACTTGGGATTTTATGATGAAATTAAGATGTGAAGTAGCTTTAAAAGTTTAGAAATAAAAAAATTATTAGAACATTGATAAAATTCCAATGATTTTATAAGATGTGAGATTAGGGGTTTAAGAGATGTTTTCTTCAGTTTTTTTATTTCGGGTGAAATTTTTATGTTTTAGTTATTTAATTTTGAATAGAAGATAGTTTTTAATTAATTAAAAAACATAAGAGATTAAAATTACATACCATCTAAATTAGAGGAGCAAGAAATGTAATTAACCCTTAAAAAATTTACAACTTTGTTGAGTTTTATTGCCTTTACATGTAAGAAATGTATTCATTTTGTTTCATAGGCCATTAAGTACATCTAGTGAATTATATATATGTGATCAACAACTAAAATATCACTGCCTAAAATGATTATAATTGGAGAAGTCCCTTTTCCACATATCTTGATGTAAGACTAAAGTCTATGAAAAAGAATAATAGAACAAGTGCAAAATTGATGATACCGAAACTGGTTGCAACAAAGGGCAACGGGCCTGTGATTTTTAAGTGGATTGGGTGAAGAAGAAGAATTAAGTAAGACCATATATGAAGCCCACATCAATTCCACACATGTGATTGCACGGGGCTGTTATTTTCATCTTTTTTTTCTCTCTCTCTCTCTTTTCATCCCTTACTTTTACAAAAATGTAGCAAATTATCATTTTACCATCATCTTTATTTTTTATTTCTCTTCAACATGTTTCCCTCGTATATTTTACAACAATACGCAAAATAAATGTGTCGGTGTATTGGAATAAAATGTGTTTCAATTATGTATTGAATTTTTAAATACACAACAATAACATATTTTCTTCTGTATTGTTGATAGCGAAAACGTATTTTTATTATATTAAGGGGTGCATCTTTTATAAATAACAGAAATGTGTTTCATTGTATATAATACATAATAAAAATGTATTTTTATTATATATAAAGAAAAAATTCTAATATGGCATAAATACATTTCTATTGTATATATTGTAGAACAAAAATATAAGTTTGTCTGATATATTTTTAGTAAAAAAAGGAAAAACAATATATGAAATAAAATAAAATAAAAACACACAAATTGAATGGAAATAGCAAAGGCCAATTGTACCTGAGAAAATATCTCTAGCAGATTGGCTCAATTTTCTTTTACAGTTTTGTCTGTGTTAGTTTTAAGTTTAAATATTTTTTTATATTTATAAAATAATTAATTTTAATTTTATTATTTATCGTTAGTTTAGTTATGTTAAATGATGATATCACAGACAATTTGTAAGAAAATTTAATTAAAAAAATTGTTCAACAATAATAAAAATATTTAACATAAAACAATAAGATTAATTTTAAATACATAATGTGTGACAAATGCTTTGTAGTACAATTTAACCAAATTTTTTTTTCTATCAATAACAAAAAAATCTAGTCATAAATAAATAAAGTCAACTTTTAATATATGATTTTTTTGTTGTTGTTGGACAATTTTTTTAATTAATTTTTTGTACAAATTGTTTGTCATGTCATATCTTAATAAAACTAGACTAATGGTAGATAATAAAATCAAATATAAAAAAATGTGAGATACTAAAATCAAAATATCGATAATTTGGATAACAAAATCAAAATGAATTATTTTATAAATATGAAAAATATATTTAAACCATTAGTTTTATATTAAAGTTGAAACTTTTTTCTATAATTAGTTTATATTTATTTTCTAGAAATTTTTTCACACAATTTGGAGGACTTAATTTTGATTTTTAACTATGAAAATTTGAATTGATAATCTACGTCTATGTTATAAATTTAAATTTTCACTTTTAAATGTAAAAATATTTTTAAAATTCTAAAATATTTATTATTTTTAACATTGATTTTTCTTTAAACATAAATCTTTTAAAACTAATTATTTTTGCTTTTTTAAAACTAAATACATATGTGTATCAAATGATGTGCTTGTTGGTGGTTTGACAAGCATACCAAAGTCAATTGTAATCAATGATGAGTATTAAGTTGTCTTCGTAATAATTTGATTGATACTTGATTAAGTTATAATTATATTTATCTAAGAGTTTGTTGATTGGGTTGTTTGAGAATAAAAAGCAAATGAAAACAAATTTCATAAACAAAGTAATAACTAAGATTAAAATATATTAAATGATTCAAAGATGAGATTGAGTTTTATCTAACTTTATCTCTTTGTAACCTTAATAATCATACATATGAGTAATCTTCCTTTACTGTATTATCTTAGGATTACATTCACTCAGTTAATTCCTTAGTTTTGAGATCTTAAGTTATCTTTAATAAATATCAATTCCTTGCATGTTTAAGAAGAAAAAAAACCTACATTAGGATCATCCATAAAAGACCAATGTTTGGTATTTTATTCCTATCAATCTCAATTATTGGGTGTTTCATTCCAAACAAGATCTAGAAATCATTTTCCAATAAGATTCCAAATCTAAATCATTTTATGTGCAATAAACACATGAAAAACATTAGGAGCAAAAATGAACACTAATGGGTAAAAGAGAATGACTCATATATATGAAAATCAAGATTTACATTAAGGTTTAGTAGATTACATCCAACTCCAATGAAAATAGATCAACCCCTCATTTCCATGAGGGCTTATTCACAAAAGATGAGAAGTCGTTCAAGCCCCAATTTCAAATCTCCGTTCTTCTGTTCTTAGGATCTTGGAAATCCTTCTGGATCTCCAACAAATGGAGGAGAAAGAGAGATATGCTCCTTGCTTTACATAGGGTCTTATTTATAAAGAATTAGGAAAAAAGAAATATTAGGAAACAAATCCTATAAATTTTAACTAAAGATAAGATAATAAAAAAAAATCTGGATAGAATTAAGAAATCTTCTCTTCTCTTCTCTTTATTGAACTAAAAAATGACACAAATTTCATTTAAAAACATTCAAAATTTAAATGGTTGGATTTCAATTTAGACTAAACTAAAATATAAGATTTTTAACACAAAAAAAAGATAAAACAAAAGAAACTAAGAGGGGAAGAGTCTAAAGCATCTCTAAAGTGTATCAATGAAGGTTTATTGAAGTCAATTAAGTACAACTCATTTTTTGTATCAAACAACCTACTTACTTACCCAACAAAGTTCAATCAAGTACTTTTCTTGTCATAAAGTAAGTATGCTCTTTGCTACACAACAATAATACAGGAAAAGGAAGACAAACAAGTTGTTTTATCTTATCATATTGAGAAGTTAGGGAAAAACAAATAATGTTGCATTTTATTTTCTAACATTCACATTTTGATTGTTTGAAGCATAAGGAAAATGCAAACACTATGGTCTTACAACAATAATATTTCAAGGTTGCTTACATTATCAAAGATTTGAAAAAAATAAAGGAACTCTTTGATTGTGAATTGTATTTCTAAACTCTTTGAGGAATGATATTTTCTCAAGTTTTCTTCACTAAATTATGAATTATTTTTATACAAAATATGTTTATGTAACTAAGTCTAATAACATAACCACACCTAATAATTCAAAGAAAAAGCTAAAGAACTTCCCTAACATAGGTTGCATTTTATGAAATACTTAGTTAACACCTTAAAAAATGACTTGAGACTTGCAAAATGAAAGAAGCACGTCTTTTCTATTATTTTATTATGTTAAGGCTTTAACTTGTGTGCCTTAATCTGGGACACCTCATTGAGATTGGATCTTTTACCTTTATTATTTCATTAATTGCAATTTCCTTAACTATAAACGTATTTGTCCATTTGGCCTTGCACTTTCCTATAAAGAATTTCATGCTACAATTAAAGCAATAAAATTGTTGGTCTAAGTAAAAGATCTTCAATTGTAGTGTAACTTTATGCTTTTTTAGCGCCTTCATTGGCTTTTCAATGCACATTGCTTTTATAGGAATGCCCTTATCATCAATCCCAAAACACTCATCCTTATTGCTTGCATAAAATGTGCTCTAAATAATTATAAATGTACTTCTTCATCCTAGGCACTTGTTGTAAGCTTTTTGTATTTCATATAAATTGTTATTCCTATAGTTGATAGGTATTCTTACCCTAATATAAATGGAATCTCAAAATCACCTTGAATGTCTAAAATAGTAAAGTCAATAAGAAAAAAATTATATCATTTCTTACCAAGACATCCTTTATGATACCATATGAGTGCTTGATGAATTTTTTTAGTTAGTTGTAAGACCATTTTGGTTCGCTTAGCTTCATTTCAACTTATAGGAAAAGAGACATGACATTTACATTGACTATTAAGTCACATAAAGCCTTGCTCATAGTATTCTTCCTTATAGTATAGGAAAGTGCGAAGCTCCCAAGATTTTTTAGAGGTAACTTCCTCTTGAAAATAGTATTGCACTTTTTAGTAAGTATAACTAACTTATCCTCCATTTCTGGCCTTTAAAGTAATGACAATTTGATGATAGGTGAGTTTGCCTTTTATTTTAGCACAACATTTAACTTTTTATCTTTTGAATTCATCTCATTATCTCTCTTTTAAGGTGGTGGCTCAATTACTTTCACACTCCTAGTTGTTATGACTTTGACTAATTAAGTGCCCTTAAGATTGGATTATGACAACTACTTAGCAAGTCGCCCTACCTGAATCTCTTGATTTATGATGGAAGCATCTTGATTCCTAAAGTTTGCTTTGGTTTCCTCCATAAAAATGGTTTCCTTCTAGATAATGTATAGGTAAAGTAAACATTTCTAATTGTGTCTCAAGTGCAAGCTTATTCTTAACATACAGTTATAATGAGGTGTTTTGTATCATCTTTATTGCCTTTAATGAGCTTAGTTGCCTTGATATCTCTAGGAAAAGTTTGAATGAATCCTCCATCTTGGATTGTATGCATTGGAGTGGGATTGTATTGTTTTCTCAAACTAGAATTGACATAATTTACTTGCTTTTTTTTATCTTGCATACTAATAGAAAAATCACAGTTAATACTAGCATGTAGTCCTCTATATAAGTCACACACTGAATATGTAGTCCTCACTACATTTGTTTTCGTTGTACCTACTTGTTGGCTTAAGGTTGTCATTTGTTGGGTCATAAAGTTGTTTTAAGTTAAGATAACATCCAAAGTTCTAACTTCCACAACTTTTCATCTCTATTATCTGTCAAATAGTTCATAATTACTATTCTTTATCATGACCTCAATTATTGCAAGGCTTTCATATAGTGGCTTGAAATTACAAATTCCTCCATAAGAAATATCCTCCAACATCTTTGTATTAGGGAATGTGCTACTATAAAAGGATTCAAATGTAATTCAACTAGTGTGACATGGTGGAGGCCCGTCGTTAAAATCTCTTTAAATCTTTTCCAATAGTTGTAAAGAGAAACACCTTTCATTTGGTGGAATCCCATGAGTTCACTTCTCAGTCTAGTAGATTTTGCCTACAAGAAGTAGTTGTCCATAAACTTTACTATCAAGTTCTCTTAAGGTATCATGCTTTCTTGATGTATAGATATAAATCAATTATTAGCTTTTACCATCAAAGAGAAAATGAAAAGACTCATTTTTATAGTGTTACCGCTAACTCCTTGGATTTGGGCTATATCATAGAGTTGCACAAATTTCTTTACATGTATGTTTGGGTCCTTAATTCACAACCTAATGAATGTATTTACCTAAATTACTTACATGGATCCTGGTGGAATTATGCAGTTATGACTTTCAATATGGGACTTCATAATACCCTTTTATTACATATCAACTTTAGGCATAGGTAGTTAGACAACCTCCTATTTTGGTTGTCGTCACTCATCTCTAAATAAAAGCAAAAAAAAAATATCAAAATATAACAATAAAAAAATTAAAATTGCAATTATCCTTAAAACAAAAATAAATTAAAATAAATCTTTAAGTGTTAAATAAGTATTTGGTCCCTCAACTATTTCATATTTGATTTTTAGTTTCTTTCAAAAATTTTGCTTAATTTTAGTCCTTGTCAAACTTCAAATGACTAACTTTAGTTCTTTAAAGATGTGTGCCTAATTTTAGTAGCTTGTTTATTTTTCTTTATTGTCTAAAATTAGTCCCTAAAATAAGCAAAAAAAAAAGTAAAAAAAAAAATTCAACCTCATAGGAATTAGTTTTGAGTAAAAATGAATTAGGGATTAAAAATGAGCAATTTTTTTTAAAAGGTATAAAATTAGTCATCTGAAAACTTAATTAAGAGAGACCGAAAATCAAAATCTGAAATAGTTGAGAAACTAAAAACTTATTTACCTCAAATCTTAATATCATAAAGTAAAAGAAATCCTAATATAAATAAGAAATGTGGTTTTGAGTAATGGTTTTCTTTAGTATTAATGGAATCAATAAATCAATCATTAAAAACAACACCAAAATTTGATGAGACCTAAACAAGTGTATCAAAACATAGCAAGTAATAATAAAAACGATCAAGGCAAAAAATAATTCTCAACAATTAAATGATAATTCAAAACCTATAAAGGAAATTTTAATAAGAACCACATGAAGGATTTGGATTAAAATTGTATGAGAGAAATAATAATTAAAATTAAACAAGACAATAAAGGTTATCTTTTATTTTTCTTTTAAGAAACAAAAGCATAAAAAACATAAAAGAAAGTAAGTCAATTATAACGAGAAAATCATTGGGATCAAGTATCTTTCTATTTCACCTTGGAATATTTAAATTGGAATTAATTCAATTTGGTTCTCTAATTTGCTTACCATATTAACTAATTTATTTAGATCCTAATTCTTTTAGGTAAATAAACTTTATTCCTACTTTAGGTGAAACTAAAGAGGATCAAGGCTAAAGATTAATAATTCCTAGGTGACAACGAATGTTCAATGATTATTCCTAGCCTAAAGAATATTGAGTTCAATTTTTAGAACATATTCATATATTAAATTCTTTAGGTTAGGCTCAACTCATCACAGGTTAACTGAGTTGGGTTATTATATTTAAAAATGAAAAATTTAAATAAAATAAGGTGAGAAAAATTATTATCTTGCTAAATCTAGGCTTTAGAAGGAAAAGAACAATTAAAAGAAACAAATTAAGATAGAGAAGGAGAAGAGGAGAAAGGAAAAAAAAACAAACTAAGAAGAGATCTAACAAATATGTAAACATTGTGATTGAGTTTGTTTTTAGGCTTGATTATGGTCAAGATCTTTAGAAATATTTTGAAATTAAAAAAAAGTAAGAAATACATTAATAATCATAATTGGTCGTAACATTTTATGAGCTTGAAGAAAAACAATAGATAATGTCCCCTTATTTACAAGTATTTTAAAATGTACATATATACATTTCATGAAATAATTATACACCTAATTTCACTAAAAATGATACTTTCTGTTACATCAAGAAAATCATGTAGTATTATCAATCATCAAAAAGATGTATTATATTTTTTTATTTAATTTAGTTGTATATTTTTGTCTAAAATTAATAAAATATTTTTTTTATTTGTAAAATTGTCACTTATCACCTACAAAATAAAATACATAAATTTTTCATAAAAAATAACTTTTTCAAACATCCAAAGATGAGAAATACTAATGATAACATGAACATTAAAAAAATAGAATGCTATACCATACATTTTTTTTAATAGATGCATAACTTATATTTTCTTTTATCTTATTTTCTTTAGTACATGATACAGCAGGGTAATCAATAAGTTCTTACAATGACGATAAAACATTTTTTTTACTACATAAGAATGCCAAAAAAATATCTAGTGGTTTATTACAATTGAATGATTAGCTTAATGAAAAAAAATAAAAAATACTATAAAATTGATAATTTAAAAGTATTGATTTTTAATTAGAAAATAACATGGCAAAATATTCCTGTTAAAAAGTCAAGAAGATAAGTGAATAAATAAATAAATTAATTGAAAAAATCTGTTTTAAAATTGTCATATTTTAAAATATTCCCTGGTGGTAATGATTAAAATATTCCCTCAATCTTAAAATCTGTTTAATTAATTAATTAATTAAAATATTCCCTGGTGGTAATAATTAATTGAAAAAATATGTTTTAAAATTAATTAATTAATTGAAAATATTCCCTCAATCTTAGACACTAAGTTGTCTAACCCTGGTGGTAATTATGTATACAAAATGAGTAGAATTGTCTAAATTGGTCTTACCTGTTAAGTTGGATCTCTAAACTGTGGCTTAAAGCAACTTGGATTGTTGTCGTTTGGATAAAAGATTTGTAACTAATTAAAAATTTGGATTGGGTCAAATTGATTCACTTTACATACATGTTTAAACTGGACAGTCCATTTTATTATCTCTAAAAGTGAGTATAAGGCATAAAAAATATTTTTTTTATTTTTATCACAATTCAACCCATTTCACCTTGAGTTTTTGCTTAGTGAGTGATCCCAATCATTATAACTTAATTTTTTTAACATTTCATTATAACTTACTTAAATGAGTCATTTAATAACTTTTCCTACCCTACCTTGACTTTAACTTGCAGTACACTGGTTGTGATGACTTACTTTGGCTAGTGTAACATGCATTATATTTAGGATTAGGATTAATAGCATAAAAAAATTTAATAAAACATAAGATAAATAAAATAATTAAATAAAAAACTTCTTTTTAGGAAGAAAATATTTACTCCTTGTATTACTTAAAAAGACTAATTGATAACTTCTTTCTAATTTGATAAACAGTTTATAAATTATTTTTCTTATAAAGGGAGACTACAAACAATTAACGATGTATATATAAAGTCAAATTCATGTATTTGATTTCTACACAAAAATAAAATATATACGTATAAAGTTAAAAAAAAAAAAAAAGTTATGTTTGGTCCGTTTTGCTTAACATAATTGATCTCAACTTCTCAAGTATTTAATTGAAAGACTTATATTAGGTAACTGAAAGTCAAGTAAACAATATAATTATAAAACTGATTAGGAGTAGACTAATTCTCTGACTAGGATTTTGAGTAATCTGAACAGCTATAGATGCTTGTCACAATTCTTTTTTATAAATACAATTATGAAGTTATTACAGTAGATTATCAACACTGACTTAAATAAATGGTTGATTATTTGTTTTGTTTTGACTGGTCGAATATTTGACTTGTTAATTCTTAATTATAATTTTGATAAAAGCATTGTGAGGAAAGTTTTAACTTAACAATATTAGTATGGTTGATGAGTTACTCCCAACAAAAGTTTATATTATCTGAATTGAAATTTGGAGAATAAAATCAACATCCAATTTTGTAGTTGGGGAAACTGACTGAAAGGTACAAGATATATGTATAGCACTTGCGAATTGATTTTGTCAAAAAGTATAGCGTATGCAATACATATGATGTTGCCTAAATTTTGTTGTTATGCAAGCAGCCTTCAATTTTATTTTTATTTTTTTAAAAAAGAAATAAATTAAGAAAGAAAACTTTCAACACCTTAGACCATTGACATACATCACTTAGCCCCCTTTCTCCCATCTTCATACAAATCATCCCACAAAACTCAGGCGCACGCAGTTTATGGCTTTTGCTTAGCACCCGCAGCCATTGTGACTCTTCTCTGAAGGTAATATTTTTTATTATTATTATTATTATTAAAAAAGACTTGATGACAGTGTGTTAATGAATCAGGATCATTACATGATGCAAACAATGACTTCATATACGATTGAGACAATGGAGTGGGTATTTGAAGAAGCATTATATATGCTTGTCAAACTTACTTAAAATATTTTTTCCTCTTCTGCTTTGGTGAAAAAACCAAATTATTTTTATGTTAATTAGGTTATCCTAATGATGTTAGGTTTGTTAATTTATAATTACGGGTGGAAATAAATCAAATCAAAAGTTTATAGTCTAATTTATTTACATTATACTTAAAATCAAGTTAATCAGACTTGTTTACTAAATAAGTTTAGCAAGAGATTTTTAATTTTTATTTAATTAAAAAGGTGACCTTTTTATTTCTCTTGAGTAACTTCCTTTGGGGATAATTATATTTGAGACGCAATCAAATATTGAGTGTGAGCACCTCTTATAGTTGAGATTTGAAGCTTGATTTGTAAAGTTGTGAGAACTAGTATTACAATCTAGATTTAAGCCTTACTTCATCAGTTCAGTTTGGATTGTATTTAAAGTTACCAATATGATGACATCAATTTGTATATGAAATTTGAGTATGAAGATTTTGGTCCAATCTGTATACTTACTATTTAAATTTTTTCTAATTTTTATGTTGTGTAGTTCTTTAATTTTATAGCTTATATGTTGTGTAATTCTATAATTTCAAATTTTGATACTATTCATTTTTTTTTTCTTTCATTTGATTGTGATTTTCATTTTTTTTATTTTTTATTTTATTATATTATTAGATGACTCAATAATCCAATTTGAATCAACTCTAATGTATTTGGATTGGTTTGGTTCGAATTGTCAATAGAATTTGAAAAAATTAATTCAATAAAAAATAATTAAAACCTAATTGATAAAACTTAAGAAAATAAGTCTTAATTATAACATTGTAATTGCCTTGCTTTATATTATAGTAATATAATAAGATAAAAATATTACTTAAAAATAATTGAATTGCATTAATTGTTTTAATTACCTTGAATCTTATTCAAAAGATTTAGGAGATTATAAATACAAAAATTAAAATAGTTTAGAAAATATTATATACTTTATTTTCAAAAGAAACAAAGAAAAGAAAAAGAAAGAAAGAAAGATTGTGGTAATTTGTGGTATGAAATCATCTGCTTATGATAATGTTATATTCAGACTTTACTAGTATAAATCATAAGTGTTAAACTAAATTCCTTTTAAAAAGAAATGTGTTAAACTAAATTAAAAGATATGTACAATTTTATTAAGGATCAATTTTTTTACTTTATCAATAATTGCTACCATTGGATTTTGATTCTGACTTGTTTTTCTTATTCTGCTACCATTTGATTTAATTTTGACTACACTTTTTGCCCCAAAAAAAATCAACTATACTAAAGTGTTGCCGCGAATGAATGCTATAATTTTTAATTAGGTTGATATAGCTTATTCTTCTTTTTTTGGTCAGAACATATATAACTTATTTGATGTTTCCTAAAGTGTCTTGATAATTTCATATGGCTTTATAAAATTATGATGCTGTGACCGAAACCAAGACCAGCAACTTACGATAGAGTTTTCCTCTTTTGGTGAATTACGATACATAATTTGAAATCCAACTAAAATTGCACCGTGATAAAAACAAATGTGAAACGCCTATGCTCAAATTATATTAGTGTTACGTCTTGAGATTATAAAGATTAATCACGATATTTAATTACAAAAATATTAAAACAACAAACATTTTTTAGAGCTGAGGACTCTGTCTGCCTCAATCAACATATAAAAGTATGAATAATATTTTATTATAAAACACTAATGAGCTAATTACATAATTAAGCAATCTATTTGACTTAAGAACGTTTTAATTTCTATCACAAAATATTTTAAAATTTTTATAAACTTGAGAATTGTGTTGTATAATAACAAAATGTCTCTATCGTGAACGGAATATTAGAGAAGAGAAAGTAATATCTAAGAATGTTCATATTTAGACTTTCTCTTTGTTTATTTTTCTTTTTAGATCATTGACTAAATTAAAAATTAAAATTAAACATAAATTAATGATTTCGCTAGAACTTCCTACCGTTTGCTGGCATATTTTGGTTTTGAAGTTATCTATAATATAGACTTTTGAGTTCTGACAGGGCTTATGAAGGATTGTTCGATCGAACGTTCTGTCGTAAAATAATAAGTATAAATCCTAATGGTTTTGATCAAAATAAATCCTAATGGTTAAATACACTTGAAGAAGCTTCTAACTTTTGAGTTTGTAAATAGATTCCGAATTTATAAGCATATAGAAATTTTCTTTAATCACAATGATATAATAACATAAAATAAGAAATTGAATTCATTGTACCCCAATTGACTCTGCAAACGTAGTTTTCTTTTGGGGTGAATTTTTCTCAACCACTACCCATCAAATTTAAACTTACTTCGTTAGACCTGCCACTAAACGGTGATAAAACTAATTGATAGTTAAAGATTCAAACAAGATTAAACTAAAATTACACTATATTATACATTTAAATATATTTAATTATTAAATATATTTTAAAATAATAATAATAATAATAATATAAGCATCGTTCCATAAATATAGCTCTGACCTTAAGCTTGATATTGGCATACAGATTAACGTTGTATTGCCCATTTTATTTTGTATATAAGAAAAGTAGCTCAAAGTGTGGTTCTTGACTTATTTTTTTGTATCAATTTACTCTTTTTTTTTCTGTTAATTATAGATTAGACTTTGGGTCAAACCAATCTGTTTGGTTATGCATTCTCTTAAAATTGAAAATGTAGTATTGCGTGTGTATAATATCAACCATGAGATTGATACATATGGATTACATATATCCATCTTTATCAAGATAAAGTAGTGTATGGTCTAGGATCATCATGTCTCTAAGATTTACTTAACTTGATGTGATACAAGTAATCAAGTTTATTATTACCTTCTTTTCATATCTTCGTATGCTTAAGATTAATACACATAGATTATTATATTTAATAAAAATAAAATGTTATTATATATGTACTAAAACAATCTTATTTAATAACTTGATCTTTAATATTATAATTGATAATGAGATATTAAATATGTATATATTTTTAAAAAATATTAATTAGATTTTAAAATTTTAATTTTGAGATAAAAAAAGACAACAATATTTAGTAATACAAGAAGAAGATAATTTTTTTTAAAATAAAAATGTTAGTTATGTTTCATTCAGATATTGATTTGAATTATAAATATGTGATGGTATTGAATTATACAATAATTTTTAATTTTTCATAATAAATATATTAAATAAGTGAATATTACTTATGCTTTACAATAAGATATCATACTTAAAATCAATAAACATGCCAAATTTGATGTAATGCGAATTGTAGATAGCTGTAATTATATGATTAATTTATTTTAACTCTTTAAGTATGAGATTAATTATTTTTTTAGGTTATTTTGCAAGTACGGATGTCGTATCCACAGGGAACAATTTCAGTGAATATTCTTTTGTTATAAAACTTTCTGAGTATAAATCAAATGAAT